>LGRX02006290.1:0-19408 GCA_001247695.2 Cymbomonas tetramitiformis
ACATGTCGCCAGATGATTATGTCACATCATCAGGCATCCCTGTCATCGAGAGTTAGTACTCCGAACTCGAAGATGACAGAGCAAAGATACATCTTGTCGATTCTTCAAGAACCATCTTTCGCTTTAGCATGCACGGAACATGCATGCGCAGCACGAACGAACTAGTCGTTTATACAATGCTGGTCGTTCAACCTACGTCTCGGGTTCACAACCCAATGGCGGTACCATCTAAGATGATGGGAGACGTAGGTACTTAAGTGAGGAAGCGGTGTGCTTCAGCAGCTCTAGATTCATAGACTGCACTCACAAACCCGCACATACGTTCACTTGTGTATGCTGTTCAACTGCACAGTGATTATTGATAATATTGAATATTATAACAGGGCTTGCATAGCTCAGCCCTTATCAGTGGTATTCTAAAAGTCGTCAAGGCGCGACACTCGAGAACTCAAGTGGGTGCAGTGATATACGCGTAGTATATTTAATATTGTTCGCAGGTTTGCAGGAGGGCGCATATACGACAGCGTTCGCAAATATTGAATATCTGCAGCCCGAATAATAGTTCGCATATCGACAGCGCATAATTGTGCGAGGAGATTTTCCGCAGCGCACTTGCACAACAGCTGATCGCACATATACGCGATAAGGTGTGCATATGGCATATATCGGCGCAACAATGAAATGTATACGATAAACGGTTCACGGATATATGCATGTTCGCGGATGCGATGAATTGTTGGCGGAATCGTTTCCGCGCGGTAGAATCATCAGCGCAGTATCGCAATTTTTATGATTGCACTGAATTGCTTTTATATGGCATCATACACGCATACTGCGCGATTGTCACTAAATTGCATATGGCAGCATGCGCTATGTTCGCATATTGCGCGATTGTTACTAAATTGCAGGTGGCAGCATGCGCGGTGGTCGCATACTGCGCGATGGTCACATATTTTGCAGAAGTTGATTGCAGCATGCGTGTGCCCGCATGAATCACGCTTGAAAAATATGCTGTATCATATGCTAATGAATGGCGACGACAATTCATACTTGTCATCAACAGCGCACTCGCATCAGTATACAACATACATCAGCTATTATTGCAAATCATCTCTACGCACTGTTTACAATCACTGCGTGCAATGATTTATGGCCTGTCAGCATACATACTGCTGTGAATGCATTATCATTATACTGCAGCAGATTTCAATGTTCTGA
This sequence comes from Cymbomonas tetramitiformis, assembly GCA_001247695.2. Classification (NCBI taxonomy): domain Eukaryota; kingdom Viridiplantae; phylum Chlorophyta; class Pyramimonadophyceae; order Pyramimonadales; family Pyramimonadaceae; genus Cymbomonas; species Cymbomonas tetramitiformis. The sequence continues at coordinate 1,219 of LGRX02006290.1, forward strand.
TGACCACACAATACTTTTGATCATCAGCATTATACTTACTGGCAGCACAATGATCTATGCACAACATGTGTGTGCAGATCAGCACACACACACATACAATTATTCCACTTGCAGCAATCATCAATATACAGTGCATATACTTCTATATCATGCACACACCTTATAACTGAATGATTGCAATTCTGTGAATAGTACATACTGTACAGCTTGAACACGTTAACAGCTGTATTATATAGAGCACAAGCATATTGCAGTGAATGCTAGTATATATTAGAATTCATGTTGCAAAGGGTGCCTGACAATAATCACAACACCATAATTACTTTGTCGTACCCTGGTGGAGCCGAGATGCTCTCCAGGTAACACGTACATTATATGGTGGATTATTTGAAGGAATGCTCACCTGAGCTTCATGTAAAAATTTATCAGCAACTCATAATGAGATTATCATGGAATTACAACAATCCCTAAACTATATATATCATGTTAGATGTAAACAGTACGTGGTATACTGACTGTCTGCATGATTGTTAGGATATTGTGATATCCATAAAGATACTGCAAAGTGTGTGCAAACAAATACACACACACACACACTAGTACTAATCAGCAGTACTATACACTGCACAAACACTATCATTCATTATACATTGACATTCACTGACTCAGAGTGAATATATCAATAACAATGTATACAATAATGTGGATAACATCCAGTAAACACATGTGCATACTGGATGTCAGCGATGGCGATAGTAATGGTAACAGGATTAAACAACATGCTGAAGGGCTGGATGGAGAATATCTCCAGACCCGAAGGCAGTATCAGTGCTCAATATGCAGCTGGTAACTGCTGAGCACTGCCCATGCCATATTCACTATCGCTGGAGCAACATCAAAATCTACATTACATCATGACAGTTGATGCAGAACTGATCACTCACATGCATGTACCAACTCAGATCAGCAACCATAAATGAACTGACAAAGGTTATGGACATACACACACAAACATGGTGTTGTGTAAATACTGCTCAGATTATATCTAGCAGTGTCCAGATGTATTTGAACACAAAGATATCACTTGATATACTCGTTGTGTACATTCAAATATATCATAGGATCTGACACAACTGTGAATCCACTTGCAGTTGATTTATCTTTATGTCACCAGAGAGTGCAATAGCCTGTATGGGTTTCAATCAGAAAAACCCATATTTCATGTTCACCATACATGTTGAATTTTGAGATATTCACTATTGTGCCATGAAAAATATCATGTGCAAAAGTGAAGAAAGTTGCAGCATTTGTTTAGCTTGCAACTCACACACACACTGAGATGAGATATATATATGTATATATATATACGGCTAAAAAAGCTGTAAAATAGGTAAAAATACTCCACGCATGATTTCAAAACGAAAAATGTGTGCCCATTTTATGTGAGATTATGATTTTATACCTATTAAGGTATCAGGAAATCATAATGACACATGTCATATCTCATGTAACACCCTAGATATTAGGTGTTGAATATATATGGGTAACGCTATTGCTATGGCAATAAATCTCTCAAAATGCTGTACGTAAAACACATTTTGAAAATTTAGGATTGATTTTTTTCGATAAAATGAATGTTTATATATCAAATGTCAATCCTTGATTTATGCAGCATGTGTAACGCCCTGTAACAACCCTAAAATTAAATGTGTGTAACAAGGGTGTAACCTACCTCCTAAAAAACACTTTACGTTTATATGGGTATTAAATGCAGTTTTGCTTAAAAATCTTTGCAAAAACGTTATGCTGCTTATTTTTTACCTGTATTAGGGTTACTGATACTAAGTAACACCCTAAACACTGTATTGAGTAACAGGGCCACTGTAACGATATATGCTCTAAAATACCAGTTTTATTTCGTAAAACTTCGTATTTGGCATTAACATATCATGCTGTTGTTGACACAAACATGATTATGTATCGGGCAACAACCCAAGAACTGTGACAAATGATTCCTATAAGGAATGCATGCTATTTTGAGGTATTGGCAATTGACAACTGCCATTATATCACACACTTCCTTGAGGGGGGAAGAAGGTGGATATATATATATACTTACCTCATTATTATGTACGAACATAATACATGTATATAAACATACCGATATACCATATATAACATATAAATCACACACACTCAGTTAGACAATTAGCTGAAGGTATTTTTTGTGCTGTGTTTTGTTCTTAGATGGTTACTATCGAAGAGGAAGAGCATGAGATTCCTGATATCAACCCAGATCATTCGACTTGGTTTTTCGACATTCTTGGTTCATACGATGCATACAGTCGGTTTAAGGTTCCAAAGTGGATTGCTGGTTATGCCGATACACTAACCAGATATGACCACATAGGCTATTATGACAATATCAGTCGCATGAAACCAGATATGAGTCGGTACAAGGATCCTGCCAATGAGCCTCAGGCACCAGAAGCAGAGTATACAGCAGACAGTCCTCCGATGGTCTTTGTAGATCCAGATGCAGATACAGTACCAGCACCAGCTCCACCAGCTCCACCCAGTTTGGTTTCCAAGGTGAAAATGACACCACCTAGGGAATTCAAATCAGGACAGGACGCAGAGGTCTGGTTGGATACAGTGGACAGATATTTCCAGTTCACTTATCCAGGTGTCAATGATAAGGATTTGATCACAGTGTTTCTTACTCTCATACAGAATAACGACAGACACTATTTCCAGGTCTTGGCACAACAACCATATGCCACTTATGAGATGGTCAGACAGACGTTCCTCAGACAATTTGGTAATCCTCATAAGAGATCGGTAGCCAAGAAACACCTAATGGCACTGACTCAAGGAACCCAAACCTTTGCAGATTATTTGCGCACATTTACATCACTGGCTTCTTTAGCAGCAGTTGATTTAAATGATGTGCTAATAAAGGACAGATTCGTCACCAATATGGATTCTGATCTCCGCAGACAGTTCCAGCTCAGATACCTGACAGAAGAGCAGAGGAACAATATGTCGTGGCAAGAAACCACACAGATATTGCTTGATTTGAACTACGTCATTCACTCAAAGCAATCAGAAACCCTTCACTATCGGGGTCAGAAGGAGCAGTCATCTGGAGGTCCATCCAAGAAGGATAAGGACAGAGGACGTGGCCAGAAGCCATATGACAGAACCAACAGAAATCGGAATTGGAATCAGAGTGGCAGCCACAACTCCAATCAGAATCGGAACAAAGGAAAAGGTGGTAAAGGCAAGGACAAAGGAAAAGGAAAAGGAAAATCACAGAATGATAAGACCTGCAATCGTTGTGGTCGTGTTGGTCACATCGAGAAGGATTGTTTTGCCACCAGGACCAATGATGGAAAGGAGATCAAGGGGAAGCCACCAGCTCAGAATCCTTTTCAGAATCAGAGACAGCCACAGAAGAATCAGGGTGCTAAGGATGGGTCTGGCAAACTCATCAATACGATCAACACCTTGGTCAAGGAACTGAAGAGTCAGCACAGCATCAATGCAGCAGTTGCAACTCCAGCTCCAGTTCCAGCTTCAGCTCCAGCTCCTCAGGGAAACTCTCAGGGTACTGCGCAGGTACCGGTGATGAGAGCACCCCGAGGGTAGATCAGCCTGAAGATGCCACTGAAGCAAGTGGCCGGATTGAAAGTATCTCAGAAGAAGTCCTTTCCAGTCTGACATTGCAGTTTCAGCAGATGGACAATCCCACAGAACACATCGCACAGATGCAGTCTCAAACAGCACAGCTGAAATCACGGAAGAAGCTGTTGTTGTATAAAGGGAAAGTTTATGGACAGAGTACTCACATTTTGGTAGATCCAGGAGCCACATCATCTTTCATCGACAGACAGTTCGCTGCTCAGCTTGGTATAGCTCCCACAGATTCTTCATCATTTTCAGTGGGATTGGCTGGAGGAAGCCAACTACCATGCACATCCTATCTTCCCAATGCTACATTCACGCTGGGCAAGTATAAGGATTCGGTAGATCTCTACATCATTGACATGAAACCATTCACTGTCATTCTGGGTCAAGATTGGTTGGAGAGGAGGAATCCACATATTGACTTTCAGACCAAAAATCTGACGATCACTAGGAAGCATTCATCAGGCTCCAGTATTCGCACAGTATTGTCCAGAGTTGAGCAGACTCCAGACTCAGATGGCCTTCCTGAAATGGAATTGGTCAGTGCCACCACTATGAGGAAACATCTCCGTCGCATTCGATCCAGTGGTTCGGCTGAAGAAGCCGTAGCATATCTCTTTTCCCTCTCCGAGGTCGATGGTGAATTGGTCTTTGCAGCATCAGACTCAGACACCACAATGGAAGACCCCGAGGTCACAGCAGCACGTGATCAAGTGAGAGAAGACTTTTCAGACGTTTTCCAAGAGGATCTTCCGGCTGGTCATAGGCCAGAGCGGTTTGAAGGTGGATATCATAGAATCGACATCGAACCTGGACATAAGCCTCCTTCACAGCCAGTACGCACCATTCCGGCACCCATGATGGAGGAACTCAAACGGCAAATCATCAAATATGTCGAGTTGGGTATCCTTCGTCCATCATCATCGCCATATGGATGCCCAATCATTTTCGCTCCTAAGCCAGGGGGAAAGTGGAGGATGTGTTGTGATTATCGTGCCCTGAATAACATCACCATCAAGGACACGTATCCACTACCACCACATGACACCCTACTAGAGCAGCTGAAGGGATCAAGATGGTTCAGTAGATTTGATTTCAACCAGTTCTTTCACCAAATCCCCATTCATCCGGATGATATACATAAAACTGCTATTCGCACCAGATACGGTTCTTATGAATGGGCAGTTATGCCTTTCGGATTGACCAATGCTCCTGCAACAGCACTTCGTGTAGGAAATCGGGCATTTTTCGACTTCATCGACCAGTTCCTTGTCATATTCATGGACGACACTATCGTATACAGTTCAGATTTTGACAGTCATGTGAAGCATGTTCGACAGTTCCTCCAGCGTTGCAGAGATCACCAGTTTTTCATCAGGCCTTCCAAGGTGGAGTTGTTCGTTAGATCTATAGATTTTATCGGACATCACATATCTGAAGCAGGCCTATCCATCATCGAAGACAGGATCAGAGCAGTCATGGCAATTCAGCCTCCAGTGTCTTATGGTCCTACCGTTGGAAAGCAGCCTCTACGCCGTATGGCTAAAGATGGCAAGTCTTCCCTTCGGTCATTCTTGGGCATGGTTGGTCAATTTAGGAGATTCATACCAAAGTTCTCCAAAGTTGCCGAACCTCTCAATCGTCTCCTTAAAGATAATGCAGAGTTTGTCTGGGAAAATGAGCAGCAGCAGGCATTTGATAACCTCAAAAATGCCATCTGTAACGCTCCAGTATTGCAGCTCCCAGATCAGAAACTGCCATCTATTTTGGAGGTCGATGGATCAGGCACACACGTTGGCCAAGTATTACTCCAGGATCAAGGAAAAGGTATGAAGCCATGCGGCTATCACAGCGTCACTCTATCCGATACACAGAGACGTTGGCCTATTCCTGAGATCGAGCTATTTGCCATTGTGGAAGGCTTCCGATTCTTTCGCCACATCTTGTTGGGAGCTCCTGAGACTATTGTACGCTCAGATCATCAGCCACTGGTTTATTTCGAGACCAAATCCACACTGAGCCCCAAACAGGCACGGTGGTTGGATGAGCTCTCTGAGTACAACTTCCGTATAGAGCACATTGCTGGCGAGAAGAATAAGGTTGCAGACGCACTCACGCGTATCTCTGCACTTTTTGAACTTACTGATTGTCTTCATCATATGGACATCAGCGAGGTCATTCCATCTGCAGCTCCTACATTCATTGCTCTTATATCTTCTTCATCAGCTCATCAGCTACACGACATCATTATATCCGAGTATGATCGTGACACATTTGCACAGACTATTTTGGCTAAACTGACATCATCGACTTCATCACAGTCAGTCAGCAGCTACAGCTTCGAGCTCATTCAGGGGTTGATCTATCGTAAGACCATATATGGCAGACAGCTGTACATTCCACCAATAGCTAAAGTCCCCACAGATGACGGTGAGATCACACAACTTCGCCACATTCTTCTTCATGAGTGCCACTCAGCCACTATTTCTGGTCATGTAGGCAAAAATCGCATGCTTCATCTTCTGCGTAGCCGGTATTATTGGCCAGGAATGACAACGGCAGCTATCAAGTACATTCGGGAGTGCCCCGTTTGTCAGCGCCAGAAAACGAGGCGACACAAACCTTATGGTCAGGCACACATACGATATTCCGTGCCTAAGACAAAATGGCTTGATGTATCTCTTGATTGGATCACTGATCTGCCTATCACCACTAATGGGCACGACAGTATATTTGTGGTAATGTGCCAATTCTCCCATCGTTGTCATCTCATTCCTTTCAGCATGACCTGGACAGCTCAGCATACTGCTTCTATCTATATGCAGCATATCTTCAAGCTCCATGGTCTTCCAAGGAACATCATCTCAGATCGAGACCCCAGATTCACCTCTACATTCTGGCAAACACTGTGGAAATCTACTGGTACGAGATTGTCCATGACATCGTCACACCATCCACAGTCGAATGCTGCCAATGAGAGAAGCCATGCCTTCATTGAGGATATCCTCAGGTAATTTTCAAATTGTTGATTCATGATTTGATTTCACCATCCTCTGGTTTACAAACTGATTAGTAGTATTTTTCATCTCAGGTGTTGTTGCAATGATACTTCAGCCAATTCGTGGGAGGACAAGTTGCCTCTGGTGGAGTTTGCAATAAACAATACCGTTTCTGCATCAACTGGTTATTCACCATTTTATCTCGACTCGATGGCGCAACCACTTTCGCCTCATGACCTGGTTATCACTATTCCGCCAGAAGCTCCTGTTTCAATACAAAGAGCTATTCGAGATCATTTTGACCAGTACTCGGCTGTTCATGCCAACGCGGTAGACAACATTTCCCGAGCAGCAGAAATTAGCCAAGCCAGATTCAATAAGACTCACATACCTAAGCAGTTTGCAGTTGGGCAGAAAGTTCTTTTACGGACCGAGTTTATTCAATGGACTGGTTTGACAGAGGCAGGCAGACACTTTAAGCAGCCATATATTGGGCCGTTCACTATTTCCAAAGTGCTTAGCCATGGACGTGCATACGAGTTAGATTTCGGAAATCTTGATATCCGTATTCATCCGGTACAGCCTGTATCCAGATTAGAGCTGTACAATGACTCGATCCAAGCACCTTTGCCTCTGCCACAGATGATCACCGAAGAAGGGCAACCACTGTTTGAGATATCACATATACTCTAGGATAAGTTCACTAGAGGTGTCAAATACTATTTAGTACGATATGCAGGCTACGGTCCTGAGCATGACACCTGGGTCAAAGCCACAGAGCTGACCAATGCAGCAGACATTATAGCTGCCTATGAAGGCTAAACATTATATTAAGCCTTATGCCCTTACTTCTTGTAATATATACTAATACATGTCGATCATCTATATAACCTTGCTCTTAATGTTTATCATTATGTTGCATTGAAGCGGGAATTGATCCTTCCTTGCTAAAGGTGTAGTGAGCCTTGTTCAAAAATCATACCCTTGCACAGATACGCACACATGCGAGATATCATATCTGTGGATAAATAAAAACTGCTAAATGCTACCTTTGCCAAAACCGTGGTTTGTCATCGGATTCTTGGCCAGTCATCAGAAGCTACCGGAGACATCGACTGAGGTAGACGGAGTTGTGATCCTAAGTTGTGCTTGACAAACATAACTAAATAAATTTCACATTAGTACGTGGCGAATCCATTCTCACTCATCGCGATAGATGTTCGTCAAAGCGTGCGTACTGGACAAAAACATTGGGGAGTTGAGCAGATCGGTTGAGGATTATAAGTCCAATTCCGTTAAGCAGGGCCACTCCGTTTGCATTAAAAACAAGCCCAAAAAAAAAAAAATCGGGCTCCCCATCGCCACCTATGATCCTCCAAAGTAGCTTAAGGAGGGGAGGAAGGGTTGGGTGCACTATATCAGGCCGAGAATCGTTCGATTATAAATTGTTAAATCGTGGGATCATCGATCGCGCAAAGCGACGACGGCTAGCGCAAATAATCCGTAACGTAGACTTCGGATGCTTTGAATCGTCTAGCACATACATGATAACGTGTGGATCAATCAGTAATCCAGCGTAGGATTGTATCGCGAAAACGCTCTTCATTGAACCTTGGAACGTCACTCAACGATACGATGTCCGGAAAGGTGGGCTACATCCTAAGGACTGTAAGGTGAGGGACTAAAGTGGACTCAGTTCCCCCCAATAACCTAAAAACACCATGAGGGACGCCTCAAATCGGTGTAAGAAGACTGGTACCAGCAAGAAGCGACAACAACAAAGACATCAAAGACATATACAAAAGGTGTGCCCGTTGTGAGGTCACAACTCTCTTAAGAGGGGAGATCTGTCAGGGTTATGACCGATGACATATGTGTCATACATGTCATACGTGTCATACCATGTCATGTCATGTCATATATTATTATGACAGTCGACAGTATGGTCGATCATGACTGTACAGGTCGAGTCGTGTCATACATTTATGACAGTCGTCAGTACGGTCGACGATGACTGTACATGTCGCCAGATGATTATGTCACATCATCAGGCATCCCTGCCATCGAGAGTTCGTACTCCGAACTCGAAGATGACAGAGCAAAGATACATCTTGTCGATTCTTCAAGAACCATCTTTCGCTTTAGCATGCACGGAACATGCATGCGCAGCACGAACGAACTAGTCGTTTATACAATGCTGGTCGTTCAACCTACGTCTCGGGTTCACAACCCAATGGCGGTACCATCTAAGATGATGGGAGACGTAGGTACTTAAGTGAGGAAGCGTTGTGCTTCAGCAGCTCTAGATTCATAGACTGCACTCACAAACCCGCACATACGTTCACTTGTGTATGCTGTTCAACTGCACAGTGATTATTGATAATATTGAATATTATAACAGGGCTTGCATAGCTCAGCCCTTATCAGCGGAGGTAACATTCCTCGACATGTAGAGTTGTCTGGGAAGGGTGGTGACTAATGTGGTTTCACCCGCTTCATTTTCAGGGTAATTTTTAGAGTCGATAGCGTATCCAAGTTTTGCCATAATGTGACATGTACGCCTGAACCAGTTAAAGCGTTTGTCTTTTGTGTGACTGTAGGTCGCATAGTGCGATAAGGGGAAGCCCGAGATGGCATTATTACTCATTTCGTTGTTCATGTTTTGAATTATTATTTTAAGCCATAGATTGCTGTTTCTACGGTATAGTGAGATAAGGTGGGGGTCAGTGATACGGTCCGTGTGGTTGTGTTGCCAGTATTCGTGTTCATCTGCAGAACACAGGGTGTTCATGGTTTCAGTAATACATGACGCAGTTGCAATATCGGAGACACTATCAATACCGTACCCGCCCTGACAGACTGCTGTCCATATTATTTGGTGATTAGTGTCAACTGGGCAGCCCAGGTATTTGATTATAAACGAAGCTATCATTTTGTCTAATTCAATTGCAACATTCTTTGAGGAGTTGGCAATTGCTGAGGTAACTTTAAGGGGGTACGCCATCCTCGGAACGACAACCGCATTTATAACATATCTTAGCTGGTGTAGAGTCATGTGTTGCAGTTGGATGGATGTGAGAGTAGATTTAAGTCTGTCGATAAGGATTTCCGCCTGTTTTTCCCATTCCCCATTTAGTGCAAACCAAACTCCGAGGTATCTGTTTACCTCTTTGCTGTTAGTGAAATCAAGAAAATCTGGTGACTCAGGGGGTATCCATTTCGCATCAAATATTAGTAAATTTAAATAAACGTGCTGGAGAGGCATGAAGACCCAGGAGTTCTCTGCTTCTAGAAGCGGTGAAAGCTTTAGGTGTTATTTTGGAAATATCTTTAGTGGGGGCGGTGTTATTCTCGTTGAGCATTCTCAGGTACTTCCCTTGGGACTGTAGAGTTCTCCAATTATGATAGTGTGAGAGTCGTTGAATTCTTCTGATGTGACTACGGATATCGCCTAAGATAGGGACCTCAAAAAAGAATAACGAGAAGGGTAGTTCCTCGGCAAGGTCGTAGCGTGAAAGGCGTTTTAAAAAGGGAAAGACTATGGGCTCCGGAAGTCCGGGATGTCATCAGGTCATCGCGTCATCGATTCTGACGACAGAGCCGTAGCCGGCCAGCCGGCTCTAACGTTCCTTCCTTCGCGCGAACACCATCGGTTACGTTATGACACAAGTATCGCATGCGTTGACTTTCTGAGGAAGCAACTAATTGCTGCGCACCAACACTTAGAGCTCACAATTTTCTCAACGTTCCTTCGCCTTGTGGGGCGCGGGCCGGTGCGCTGTGTCTGTTCGGTAAATATGCGCAGGGAGCGTTGTTTGAATGCTCGACTGTTTTTTATTTTTCAGTTTGTTTATGTTGATATTTAAGCTCACGATATTGGGTGTGCGCAGTGTGTGTCGCAGGTATTCCGATGGATGCCGAGGAGGGACGCGGCGTTCTTTTGAGATGTGGAAGTCTAGGGCAACCTAGCTTGGCGGGATGAAACCCAACCACATCGGACTCGTGGTCACGCTTGTCCATTTATTCACCTTGAATATGTACGCAAAGTTTGAGGAGCAACGACTGTAGGATAAGGCATCGGCTATTTTATTTTTATGGGATTGTGGCTAATTCGCGACCTCTTGAGGTGTGGAAGTCGAGGCGGTTGGTGTATGCCAACCTTGCTTGGGCTCAACCCCAACCACATCGGACTCACCTCATTCACACTTTTTTAACTTCGCTGCCGTGCATCGTGTGTTTTGTTGAAGTTTGGATGGGTCTTAGTGTCATGAATATGACCGATGACATATGTGTCATACGTGTCATACATGTCATACCATGTCATGTCATGTCATGTCATGTCATGTCATGTCATGTCATGTCATGTCATGTCATGTCATGTCATGTCATGTCATATGTTATAATGAGATACAGTCGTCGCGTCGTCGGCTGGCCGTGGCCGGCTCTGTCGTCAGAATCGATGACGCGATGACCTGATGACATCCCGGACTTCCGGAGCCCATACGATAGTCTCCCTTTTAAAAAAACCTTCGCTTCAACGCTGTCGCTTGTAGCATCCTCCTCTCACGGTCGGGGTCACAGTAGCGAGTAGGGTTTCTGATTCTCTTTCTGTGTGACATAGAATAACAATAAGAATTCACGTCCCGTCTCAAAGAAGGTCGCTCGACTGATATTCTCCAACAGCGAAAATCAGCATCGAGAGCGCCTTGCATCGAGCGACTCTTACGGGAATAAAGTGAAATGCAACCGATCTCCATATGCTTTACTTGCACGTAAATAGAGCTCAAGTGAAAACGTGAAAGGTTTCGTGGGGAAAGCATGCCTGGCCGCGTAGCCTTGGACTCACCGGGGCTGCGCGAAAGACCCTCAGTGAGCGCTGCGGACAAAACCACCCATCAGATATCACGACTTGAGGTCTCCGTTTCTCCTTCTCCCAAAATTCATGGAGTTCTACAAAGAGCTACGGGCTCTTTGTATTCGCAAGAGCTACTCTCGTTTCATAAATCAAGTACTGTGCTGAGTATGCGCCACATTATATCGCACGCAACAACCAGGGAATGACGGAAACGAGGGCTCGCCTTTGTTCCCTTCCCTGGAATCTCGTTTTGTTTCCCCGTTTTGCAGCTTGAACGTGAGACCAGAGTCACAGTACGCTGTAGCAGGAACTTGAGATCAGAGTCACCGTGCACTTTCAGACAGCTCTGATATGTTATTATGCGTGCTCCTGCACAACAGATACTTTTGGCTAAGCACAAATCTGGGCTTATAAAGATTCCAGATGGGGCCGTCAAACTGGAACGCCAGCTTGAGCAACTGCGGGTCCAACTGGTGCGTGTTTCACTCACGTGCCGCGAGTGGACTGCATATCAAGGTTTGGAGAGACGCCCTGACCACTGAATGTACACCTTTGTGAGTCCGCGCGAGGAGCCACTTCAGGACCTGTTATTTTTTCACAGGCTTCAACCAATTCCTACTTAATAAAACGAAGAAAGGATGGAGCGCGTTTACCCGTCGAACGGAGAAATCTGTAACTCACTGTGCCGGGGCGTGCATAGCTTTTCAGATTTACAGAATCTCTTCGCCTGAAATCGACTTTCGTGCCCTTCGCAGGAGACGGAAGTCGAGGGAATGGCGGTTGGCTCGGATGTTGAAGACGCCCTTGTGTCGCTTATGCATAAAAGCCTCCCGACGGTGAACCACCCTGAAGAAGTCAAAACACCCACTGGCTCTGCTACGAGCAGCGCCAAGCACTCCGCTGTAGCTTTGAGGTACTCCTCGCTGCTACTTGTACTACTCCCACTCGATGATGTAATGCACGGTGTACACCTTCCCGAAATAAGCCTTGGTCAGTTCTATGCGATATGGGCGCAATACTTGATCTTAAGCAGAGATCGTTCCGTATGTAATTTGAAGCGAAGACATCTCCCCCCAGCTTCAGGATCTTCCAAGAGAGAGAGAAAAACTCATTTTGAAGTACTAATGATCACTGTTTGAACGCGACCTTAACGGCCAGATATCGGAGAGATGGGCATTCCTCAAAGTGAGATATTTCTCCACTCCAACGTAGCTATCTGCCGTGTGGGTGTGATACGAATGGTTGAACTCTCAAGCAGCCCCAGTGTCGGAAAAAGAATTCTCCCACTGAGGAATACCTGCTCCTGCTCCGAAGGTATCTTTCTGATAAATTGTTCATCGAGAAAGATGGGAGGAAGATACAGACACTAGGCATCAAGTACGCAATCTGTTCTCACTTGTGTGAGTTGTTTTCGATGGTGCAGGCAACATTCGGCGGAAAGCATATCTTCAATTAAAGAAATTACAAGAGTGGATTTGACTCAAGTCAAGCCGCCATCGAGCCCTCATCGAGGTTCCACCACTTTGCGTAGTGGAAAGAAACCTGTTAAACGAATGGTTAAGATTATAAGTGTGGAGGAGGCAGGGCGTTTAGAACGATCAGAAGACGGTGAAAGAGCATGAAATAAGTTCTATTATTGCGAGCGTTGCCGCAAGAAGACCACTAGAGCGAAGCTTTTCCATATGATTCCGGTGCCTTCTTCACGGTTTTTGAATGTGCGCCATAGAAGTTATATATTCTGCACACAACTGCTATGAAAACTGCGAGAATGAGAAAAGACACTCTTTCATATCGCTCTTTTATGAATCACCCACTCTGGTGTTAATTAAAATATTGCTGTAAGCCCCTCTAGAAAGGCAAAAGTAATGCCCTACCCAATTCATGGCTCCCCGCTGCTTAACATTGCCGGTTTTATTTGCACTCCGCTGCAAACCATATCTTGCAGGAGAACACTAGATGTGTGTCGATATGGCAACTCTTTTTCATGATGAATACAATACCAACCTCCAGTGTCAAACTCACGCGTGTCCTGTATGGTCCAAGTTCCCCCTGTATCTTGGCATTGTTTCATGGCTGCAGGCAAGTCCACCATAACCTGCTTTCCCAACACTCGAATGAGTAATGTCTCTACTCACGAAGTTATTATTTTTTCGGTTCTTGCCGGGTATACATCTTACCCCTCGGTTATGAAGTAAACTCTCTGCCCACTTCACCCATTTCCTCATTTCGGATGTTTCCCCCACCAAACAAACTCACGGAATCAAGTGAGTAGCCTGATCACTTCTTGCTCACTGTGATAAGTGAATAGCTCCAGATCTTTGCGCATGCAATCGGGATTGAATTGAACTCTGATCATTTTCTGCGTACTTTTGGATCAGACCCTGATCACGATTCTGACTGAGGCCAAAATGAAGTGACCACAGTTCCCCCCTTAAAAAAAGGGGCTAGTGCTGAAAACAGCACCCACATCGGTATTTAGATGTTGTAAATGGTGGGACACACAATGTTAATGAAATGGACCCGACGATCATGAGTCGCATTCTGGTGTGAATCAACATAGCCCAGAAACACGCGCAAGGATGATCTATAAGGTGAAGAAGAAGTTATATCTGAAGCCTGAGAGTGACATCTGGAAAGCCCCAATAATGACACTGTTCCCATCTCAAGAAACTGATCTCTGGTAGTGTAGAATCAAATCGACGGAACAGGAACTGTTGTCACGATATAGGCTTAGCAAATGACTGGTCATGCAGAAAAGATTGAGAATGGCTGCCGCACCTTGAGAGTGCTCTCGACCATGGCAGGCACCATGCGTGCCGTTACCGGTGAGCTGTGGCTCATAGCCGGCGCCGCGTTGACCTCGATTAGCCAGGTATTCAGATTGCTATCCAGGGCGAAATCATATCCGAACATTTCGCAAGAGGCGCTGCGCGGAACAACGGTCGATCGGGAACACAGAAGAGGGGCTAGGACGCCCTTTTCGATGGCAGGCATGATGCGATTATTCCACACCTCTCTGTCTCCCGACATATCTCCTATGTACTGCTTTAGCACATCCGAGCTCACGTGCCTGATAAGCCCTCAACCTGACTGTCAACGTCGGCTTCATGCTCAAATTCCTGCTGGTATGATGCCAACAGTATGGCTGTCCAGAATTCTGAAGTGGTATATTCTGAAGAGTGACGCTTACCTCAACATACTAATGGTCTCATGAAGGAGGGGATGGAAAGTATAATCTACGCTAATATTGATCGAAGCAGATCGGGATGCACCAGGTGAAGGATCGATGTGAAATATGATTTGGAGTTGATAAATATTTGGTAAAGTGGTCTGAACCTTTCGTGATCGCAAAAATCCCATGAAGTGCCCATTTCAGTCTTATGCGCACACCTGGCAGGCGGGTCCGTGCTGTTGGTGTCAAAGCCCTGAGTTAGATCCAGCATCTCAGTTGCATGATAGCCCTCCTCCGTGCTCAGGTGCGTACGAGCAATGTCAACTCCTGTTAGCTGCCCATAAATGTTGCCAGTGTTGTACAGGTCGTAAATATCTTCGGAAATCCGTGCATAGTTCTGGTGGAAGTTCCAAACCTGCCACAATCAATCGCAAACATAGCTATTGTGAAGATCTGGCCCACCATACATCAGATTTGTGCAGGCCTGGGACCACACTTCAGCATGGCTGCCATGTGATGAGTGTTGGCAGAGTAAGCCCATAACAGCCACAGCCTCTTCACGAGCTATGTATACTGGAGGAAAGCCAGCAAGCTCATGCAGCATTCTCACGTCATGCACTTGCACGACTCAGTGCTACAAAAATGCCTCAGTGCTTGCAGAAATGTCCCCTGCCCTCTGAGGGTGCTGCGTGGGAGGAGGAGGGAGCTCCTTCACCATGAGTGGGTTCCAGTGCGTGACAAGAACCCATTGGCGAATGTCCATTTTGCGGCCTCCGGCGACTAGCAGTGGCTTCTCGATGTATTTCTGTGCAACCCACCCTGTCTGCTGGGACTCCAGTCCCAGCTTTGCGTCTCCTTGGAAGTCCGCCCCTTCCTGTGAACACCTCGCTCATTAGGTTTAGTGCGGGCAATCCCAACAGTGGCCGCCACTCGCGAGAAGTGGGAAGCGGGCGTAGGGGGTGCCTCGTCCAGTATGGAGATCAGCGAGGGAAACAAATCAGCGTGCCAACATGTCAGCCCTGGGAGGCGAGCACAACAACATTCTTAGAGGAACGGAGGATGTGAACCAGTGCGTGTTTGATTCTACACTGCATCCAGCGATCAACAAGGCACCACTTTACATTGCCCTCAAAAGTGAGCCCATTGTCAGCTGGTGAGTGAGCCCATGTCACTAATGACATGCACGGCAAGCAAATCAATCCCGCGGTTGATTGCTTTCAGACAACATCAAAACCATGAACTCATTCCAACAGTAATCACCGGCGGTGGAGAGCAGTTTAAAGATCGGAAGCTGAGCATCAAATACATTACGTGTTTGAATCGATGGCTCCCTCAGCAGCAGCCCGCTTTCAATCAAACGGTTATCCAGCGCCCGCGTGCTCCAAAGGCGGCACGCAACCATGTGCACAGGGACCCCAGAGGAAATCAAACATCGCGGAAATCCCAATGCAGAAATAGTTGCGCATGATCGAAGCAGACCTCGCTTTGATGCCCGGGGCTTTGCTCCAGCGGCTCCAGCTTGCGCTGAGGGCTGCGCGGTCCGAGTCCCCCGTGCCCGCAGAAATGGGCATCTGTCACAGATTGTTCCCGAAGATCCTGCTGCTTCTTCTTCATGTGTGCTCGGGCAGCAGCCCAACCCTATCCCCTCCGACCCCCATTCACACCACCCCCTGATTCCTGCCCACGCCCTTACCTTGCGCACACCAAACTGTCGCAGAGCATGCCCATGGACCCATTCGGCCGGCTCATCAGCCGTCAGAGTGCTCATTTATTGCTTTTGCCAAGATCATGCGCCACGTCACCAGTCTCTGCTCCCAGAGCGCCCGGCTCCCAGATTACTGCTACGGTAAAGAGCCCCTCAGCCTGATGTGGCATGCATCATGCCTGAGAGGAAGTAGCCCTAGCCGCTCCTCCAGAGGGGAAGTCCTCCAGCTGAGAAGACTGATTGCTGAGCACGGGCAGGCCTTCGTCCTAGGTCAGAGGGCACGAGTTGCATCGTCTGTTATGTGCCCTGCAATCTTGCCTTGGACTAAAGTAATGCCGGAAACATCTGCAGGTGGGCCTTACTTAAGCACACGGTGCTCGCCCATTACGAGGTAAGGCAATCAACCAGGAAACGGGGCTTCGCATTAGGCTTTCCCTGGAGTAATTTATAGGGTTATCGGGGCCGTATAATTGCTGCATAATTACGGTATGACAATTCGCAATTTCTAAAAATAACCAATAATTGCCAAGGATCATCAGCAAGCAACAATAAGTACTAATACGTACCAAGAATGGCGCATAATTACGCACAACTACCAATAATGACCAATGATTACGCATCATTTCTCTTTTGCTCGAATCCTCATTTGCCAAAGGCAGGCACTACAATACATTTCATCAAAAAAATGATTTTGTAAAGTGTTTAAAATGCATAAAGTGCTTTTTGAATGCTTTCTAAATTCTAGTTTTGATGAGATGTCCAGACTGTCTGTGCACGTCACCAAAAGGAAAGAGTCCTCTAGGTCGGGAGCGGTGGGAAGAGCAAAAGGAACAGAGCTGAACAGGCGTGTCGCTTCGTGGCTACTTGTACATCCCGTTTGCGTCACGGAGCTACATGTGTTATTCGGCTCTACTGCAGCAGGAGTCACGGATTCTGAAAGTCTGAAACCACAAAAATTCTGTTGCACTCCAATTTGAACATTTCTCTTTTGCTCGAATCCATGCCATGAAACCAAAGATGAAACTGTGAGGCACACAAAAGAAATCTGATCTCTGTCACTGTGACCATGTTAACCAAGCGAAGTAGTAGTCCATGTCTGTGTCCCTCAGAGCTGTCGGGTCGATGTAGTGCTGCACTGCCGAAGAAAACTGTGACCAGCCTCCAAAGAAGCACACTTTCTCCATTGCAACACCCACAGCTCGAGCACACGTCGTGGCACCCTTCCGGGTGCTGTGTGCAGAAAAGTGACCTCCTTCCGGGGGTCTGCAGTCCAGCTCGCTGAGAGCCAGACCAATCCAGTCATTTGCCACTGAAGCCTTGAAGTTCTTCGGGTCCTCGGGTAGCAGCCAGTAGGCGTCAGGTTGAGTCTTCTCAGAACTGTTCCAAGCCGTGTCACGGTGGAACTCCCAGTGCTCGATCAGCTCCTTCAAAAGAGCCACCCCCTTCCAGGGGATGCACAGGCGTCTCTTCACCAGGTGATGCCGCCGTCCTTTCTCTTTTAGCATGCACCACCGAGAACTCACTGTCGCCACGATGAACATGTTGCCGTGACAACGAAGTCCCCGTGTCCGGTCCGCCGAAGGTCACGAAGGCAACAACCACGTAGGCGAAGGCTCGCAGTAGCCG
Organism: Cymbomonas tetramitiformis; assembly: GCA_001247695.2. Lineage (NCBI taxonomy): Eukaryota > Viridiplantae > Chlorophyta > Pyramimonadophyceae > Pyramimonadales > Pyramimonadaceae > Cymbomonas > Cymbomonas tetramitiformis. The sequence goes on from LGRX02006290.1 coordinate 19,266, forward strand.
CAGCTCCTCTGGCGATCTCGGAGTCAACCTCAGCGCTGCTTCGTGCACACGTCGTACGTGTGCCGCCGGCAGCCACGTCCGTTGGGTCTCGATGTGCTCCTCCTGCACTGCCAGCTCCGCCTGGATGGTCGCCATCCCTTTCA
>LGRX02006291.1:0-30851 GCA_001247695.2 Cymbomonas tetramitiformis
AAATACTCCGCCACGGTCTCGCTCACCGCCTGCTTCAGGGCAATGGCCTCGCCGTGTGCGTTCTCCAGGTAGGCCTGCGTCAGAGAGCACACCGCCAGATCGCTGAAGAACACATCCAGGTCCCCGTAGCGTTGGTGCCAAGCTTGCTCGGACCCAAAGGTCCCCGCCGCGCGCTCCAAGAACTTCCTCTGCTGATCTTGAAGAGTGTACTCTTTGAAGCTCCAAAGAAGGCTTGACACACTCGCCTGGTACTCTGATACTGATGGCGTACAACTGGGAGTGGTCAGTGCTTCGATCACGATGGCCTCCTGGAATACCTTCCGCACCATGTGGGAGTAGTGCTCCAACTGCGTCAGGAGGCCCTCCTTGTCGGCCGATTTTGTGTCGGACGCGGAGCGGGGGAACCTGGTGACGCTCTTGACCAGCTTTAGCACCATCTCTTTGGTCTTGTGCTCCAGGCGGACCTCGTCTGGAGATGCTCGCAGGTTAGTGCCCTGCGGCAGACGGACGATGCCTGGAACAAAGGGGGTGGCGCTGGGAGAGAGCACGGGGTTTGCAGCGGCGGTAGAGTGAACGGGGTTCACGGCAGCGGCAGGGTGAACGGGGTTTGCGGCGGCGGAATGGGGAAAACGGGCAGGGGGTGGTGGTCCCGGGGCATGCGCGGGCGGAGGCGCAGGCGCGGGATTTGTGGGGACTGCGGTCGGAGTGGGCGGTAATGTAGGGGCTGACGGTGGTGCGGGGAGTGGAAGAGGTGTATGGAAGGGCAGGGGTGTGGATGGTTGTGCAGCCACCACGCTCATGCTCCGGTACCAATCGGAGTTGCTGACCTCCGACCACGCGGCGAGCCCGTCCTGATCGAAGTTCTGCATCTCCGACTCCCGCGCAGTAGCAGGGATCCACTCCCATACTGGCTGCCCCATGCTGGTAGACCGCACATTGGCCGCGGCTGGGTCCCCCATTGCCATATCCATGACCTCGCGGTCGACCATAAGGACCCAGGTCTCCACCCGAGGGTTGGTAAGGGGTAGGGGTGCATGGTGTAGCCGGCCCCCCATGCGCGCATATGCAGTCAGCGGCGCTCCCAGCAGGTGCATGATCCTGAACAAGATGGCGTCGCCCTGCACCCCAGCCCGGCGGCGTTCGTCCCATGGTAGGGAGACGGTTGCCGCGCCTCGCACCCCAGCTGACTGATGCACCCACAATGACCCACCATCGTAGGTGACGAAGAGGGCTCTGACCTCTGGGTACTGAGGGTAGGAGGGCTCTGGTGCGGGATCGTCAGGGGGATCCTGAGGTGGGTCACTAGGGGGGCCTGGTGGCGAGTCGCTTGAACTGGAGTCTCTGGGCTCTGAGTCGGGATTGCCACCGCCGTGCACCACCGTCTCCATCGACTGTCGCCGGCGGGCCACCATCATGTTATGGGGATTTGGCCGGCCCTGAGTGGGAGGTTCGGCGGGAGCGGTCTCAGCGGCGGTCTGAGCCACAGGAGGGGTTACGCTAGCGGCAGCGTCTGCCTCGTGTAGATGGTCCGCCGTCAGGCCCTGTGCGCTGCCCTGAGGGTCGCCTGGTGGGGAGACTCCTGCCGATGTCGTCGCACCAGGCAGCGCGAGTCCTCTCGAGAGCACCGCGGAGATGTCCAGGGCCTGTACTGCCGCTAGGACTTCTCTGCGAATGTGTTCACTTCGGCTGCTCGCGTCCGAGTCAGAGCCGGACCTGTGGGCGGCCCTCCGCCTGCGCTCAGCCCGTGCCTGCGTGCTTCGGCTGCCTCTGGTCCCCGTGCTGGTGCGGCTGATGTCCGTGCCAGAGTCGGGGTCAGAGTGATCGGGTGCGTGGCTTGGACCTGGGAGATGCTTGCCATGTGTCGCAGGGCCCGAAGATGCCCTTCGGGAACGCCGACGCCGGCGAGTCTCTGAGGTTGTCGCCACCGCAGGAAGGTGTCGCACCAAGAGCTGGGTACCGCCCAAGACGTTCTGCTGGACCCCGCTGTCAAGGGGTACCTGCAGAGGGTCCGGCAGGGCCGCGGCGCCGATGCTGATGAAATGCTGCAGCGATGAGGGATCCGCGCCTGAGTCATGAAGCGCGGAGGTGGCTGGTGCCAGATGATAGGGCTGCTGTGGTCGATGTTGCGGCAGTTGTGGCGGCTGCGGTTGCTGTTGCTGCTGCTGCTGCTGCTGCTGTTGCTGCTGTAGCTGCTGCTGCTGTAACTGCTGCTGCTGTAACTGCTGCTGCATCGGTTCCAGTGGCTGTTGTTGAAGCCACTGCTGTTGCTGCTGCTGGTACGCGAGCCACTGTTGCTGCTGTTGTAGCTGTTGTTGGAACGGTGTGGGATATGCGCCCACGGGGTGATGGGTTCCCAGTGTGAACGGCACTGGTGACACTCCCCCAGCGAGGGGCGCTGATTGGGGCAATACCCAATTGACGCCGTTCCATACAGCCTGTGCGGGAGTGCCATCCGGCATAGTATAAGGGCGGGGCACCGCTGTGTAGGGCATGGTGGTGCCTGGATGTGGAATGGGGTGAGCGGAAGCATATGCGGTGGGCGATGGGAAGGTTATGGGAGAGAACAGAGTGTGGTGTAGCTGCTCTGCGCTGACACTCATGCTGGGAAATGCCTCTGATGTCTGCTGTGACATCCTGATTACTGAGCTGGTTGAGATCAAGGACTGGGTGTGGCAATAGCCACAGGTGAGCAAAGTGTGGAGTGCTCGCCTTTTGTTATTTAGTTAGTCTCGTCCTCTTCGATGTCGCTCGCTGGAGGCGAAGGGGCGGGACTTCCAGGTGGTGATGGGGGGACCCAAGGCCACTCTTCGATTCCTTGCACTGGATATGAGCCAGGGAGCGCAGGGAAGACTGTAAGGTCTTGGGAGTTCGGGTAGCGGAAGAGAAGGTTTCCAATCTGAACCCACACCCAGTTGTGGTATCTTGGTGGGATAGCCAGCGTGACTATATCCAGGCGCTCAGTTCTCCTCCTCGTCGTCAGAGGAAGAGGGGGAAGGAGGACCGCTCCAAGGACCGCTCTGCCAGAAGGCGCCTGCTGGTGGGTAGGTGGGGTCTGGGGGGAATACCCACTTGATGGGTCCTTGTTTCCACCACGCTCTTCTGTATTCTTCTGGCGAAGGGGGTACTGCCATGCACCGGCGAACTCAAATTTTCGCCAGGGCTCCGCGACACAGATTTCAAGTGCCTATGTATGCAGGCAGGGGTCAAGGAACTGCAACCAGAAAGCTCAGCAAGGTCCCAGAAAGCTCAGCAAGGTCCCAGAAGGTAACCGGACTTCGTACACTCCCAAAATATTCCAGCCAGAGGGTAAACCAGAGGTGTCCAGAAACTGTCCAGAAACTGTCCAGAAGCCACTAAAAGTGCTGTTTTGGGGGGCTTTCCCGGCTGCTGGTGGCCGTGAGGGCGGTATTGGGGGGTTCTAGGGTGTTCTATGGGGTCTGGGGAAGGAGTTTTTGGTGGTGGGGGCTGCTGTGGAAGGTTTCGGGGTAGGCTGAAAAGGGGCTAAAACGGCTATTTTGGGCTGTTTTTGGCTGTTTTTCGCCTTTTTAAGGCTCTAGAAAGTGGGCTATGAGGTTTTCCTGGCTACTATAAACCGGGGAAACCCTTTAGGGTGCTCCCTGACGGTTGTTTGTAGCCTGGGGCAGACTTGGAAGTTAAGATCGGAAAACGAATGCTGACTTTTTTGAGCCTGGTTGGGCCCCCAGTGTTAAGGGGCGAAAATATGAAGTTTTGGAGATGTTTTCCAAAGGATACGGCCGTTGTATACGAAAAAAAACGTACTTACGGAGGCTAAAATTGCGCCCAGATAGCCGGAAGTGCAGCTCTCCCCCTGTAGTACAACGGAAGTTACAAAAGGCCCGTGGGCGAGTTGCGCAGAGGCGAAATCGCAGCACGCTGATACCAAATGTGCCAGGGGCACGACGACAAATGCTCGGAGATATGTTTTTGATTGAACGTGCAAAGGTACACAATTCGGATTTTTATAATATACTGGATCAGGGCCAGATTGAGGTACAAACGATAATTCGGTTCCGAGTTCTGAAGGCTAAACACTTCTCAAGTGCTCTACTTATTCACTCGTCACTCAGGTTGCGGGGTCAACCACTCGAGAGCCGATGTCACACTTCGGCTCAACGTTCAGTTCCCGATCCGATCTCATTTCTAATTCCGATTCGTCATTCTCGATTCAGATGTTATGCCGACAGGCTGACACGATGACTGCCCCACAGTACTGTCATACTACTGTACTGTCATACTACTGTACTGTCATACTGTCATACTGTCATAGCGTCATACTGTCATACTGTCATAACCTTAATATCTGATATTCGATTTCATTGTCTTTTCAACCCCGATGCGAATCTGACCATTCTTCGAGGGTCTGACTGAGTTCCACGATGACACCCCCCACAGTACTGTCATACTACTATAGTGTCATACTGTCATACTGTCATACTGTCATAGTGTCATACTGTCATACCCCGGACATCTGGTATTCATTCTCATCGTGATTTCAAGCCCAATCTCACTGTCATCGTGCCAATCCCAGATTACCCCCGATGACACACATACGGACGCATAGACATATCGGCTCACGCTGTGCCTCCGGGCACAGTAAGTATATAGCCACAAGAAGTGGGTATCAGATTGTCGGGTTTTACTTATCTTATCACAACAAACAATATATCGTTGTGTTTGTCTATAAAAGACCAATTTGCAGTTTTTTTTCTAGCGAAAACGGCCGAGTATTTCAAAAGTTATTCACGATCAAGAAACCCCATTATTTTCGGTTATTTCAATACACAAATGAAAATGATATCAGTTTTGGTATTATATTGCTTTGATTGCGACAAACAACATATCACCGTGTTCGTCTATGAAAGACCTATTTGCAGTTTTTTTTCTAGCGAAAACGGCCGAGTGTTTCAAAAGTTATTCACGATCAAGAAATCCCATGATACGGGCTGATATGCGAGCCCTCAGTATATGATATAAAATACAAGTATACGCTGCGTTGTAGAACGGCAACACAGGCGTAAGATAATGGCGGGATGAGTGCAGAACTTCTGTATGAAGATACTGCTGAAGCACAACGCTTCCTCCTCTATACCATACGTCTCCCATCGCATAGATGGTACCGCCATTGGGTTGTGAACCCGAGACGTTGGTTGAACGACCAGTATCGTCAGAACGAATAATTCGGTTCGCTCCATAATACTGCGCATGCGTGTTCCGCACATGCTTAAAGCAAAGATGGTTCTTGTTTGTTACTTCAAGATGTATCTTGCTTTGCCATCTTCGAGTTCGACGTACGAACTCTCGATGATAGGTGTCATTCAAGTCTTTCCTTGAATAATGACAGATGACGTGACCTATCATCTGACGACATGTACAGTCATAGTCGACCGTACTGACGACTGTCATTATAATATGACATGACTCGACATGACATGACATGGTATGACATGTCTGACAGGTATGACACGTATGACATGTATGACACATATGTCATCGGTCATGACCCTGTATGGTATGACATGTCTGACAAGTATGACACGTATGACATGTATGACACATATGTCATCGGTCATGACCCTGACAGATCTCCCCTCTTAAAAGAGTTGTGACCTCACAACGGGCATACCTTTGTATATGTCTATGATGTCTTTGTTGTTGTCGCTTCTTGCTGGTACCAGTCTTCTTACACCGATTTGAGGCGTCCCTCATGGTGTTTTTAGGTTATTGGGGGGAACTGAGTCCACTTTAGTCCCTCACCTTACAGTTCTTAGGATGTAGCCCCCTTTGAAGTTCGTATCGTATTTCAGAGTGACGTTTCAAGGTTCGATGAATTGCGTTTCGTGATACAGATTGACGCTGGATTACTGATTGATCCACACGTATCGTGCGTCAGAGTGACGATTCAAAGCATCCGAGGTGTACGTTACGGATTATTTGCGCTAGCCGTCGTCGCTTTTGCGAACGATGATCCCACGAATTAACAATTTCTCATTAATCGAACGATTCTCGGCCTTGTATAATGCACCCAACCCTTCCTCCCCTCCTTAAGCTACTTTGGAGGATCACAGGCGGCAACGGGGAGCCCGTGTTTGTTTCCGGAGTTATTTCACCGGGGGCTTGTTTTAATGCAAACGGAGAAGGCCCTGCTTACGAGATATCGGAGGGTCTTTATAAGTCCACTTTAAATCCTCACCCGTCTGCCAAACTCCTTATATGGTCCAGTACGCACGCTTTGACGAACATCTATCGCGATGAGTGAGAATGGATTCGCCACGTACTAATGTGAAATTTCTTTAGTTATGTTTGTCAAGCACAACTTAGGATCACAACTCCGTCTACCTCGGTCGATATCTCCGGTAGCTTCGGATGACTGGCCACAGAATCCGATGACAAACCACGGTCTTGGCAAAGGTAGCATTAGCAGTTTTTCACAGATATTGGTACCCGCATATGCGTATCTGTGTAAGGGTATGATTTATACAAGGCTCACTACACCTTAGCAAGGAAGGATCAATTCCTGCTCCTGTCATATCAATTTGATGCAGGGTAAAAATATTAGGGATATAACCCTGCAGTTCTCGGGTTGCAGCCCATTGCACCGAAGGCGCATCGCAGTTCTTGGGATGCAGCCCTGATATATATATATATGACCGATGGACGAAAACCTCTTGGGTATATGTTTCCACGGCCTGATTATTATTTGGTCGGCAATTATTGGCAAAAGTCATTGGCTATCAGCTTTTGACTCAGAAGCCACAATGTTATAGAAGCTGCGACCTATTGTGATCATATGCGGCAGTTATGCCTTCAGCATACGTAGACAATATGATTATGTGGAACTTATAATCCCACTTAAGTTGCATCATGATGAATTTATCCAGGTGTTAACAAGTGTTCAGGATTTGATAAGGGGTTGACGCCCCACAAGCCAAAGGTCACTGTCTCATAAGGCTCGCCTCAAGTGTGCGGCTTTGAGGATTAGCGTCCTGGCGAGGCACAGTCATGATGCTTCCTAGTCCATAATGGAGCTGGAAATGAGAATGCTCAAGATATCCGAAGACAGGAAGGCTTTTGGTTGGCCAGAGTTACTGTCAAGATGCTTAACCTTGATGGAATGGCATTCGGATACAAACTGTGCAACCATGCATGTGACGTATGCATTGGTGTATGACTTTGATGAATTGTCTCATGTCATGAACCTGGAAGGAATGACGGGCAAATAGCTAGAGTGGCGGATTTACTCACTCGGCTTTGCTGTTATGGAATTCGATGCCTGATGGCACAACTTGGCAATCCTTTGCTCAGATGCTTTCCTTAACCTTAGCACTCCTAATGAGGTTAAGACATTGGCAACAACTTGTGTGCCAGCTTCTCTAGATTTGGGGAGAAACCATGGATCAACAATTCATGAATCAAAGCACATATTACCAAGGTTGATTCATCGAATCCTTCAACTCTTGAATTTCGACAATCAGCATCTCAGGCTGTTGACGTCGACAATCAGCATCTCAGGCTGTTGACGTCAAAGTGATGGTCGTAAGCTTACAATATAGTTTATTCACATTTGAAAAACCATCGTTCTCCTATTTCAGTGCCCTTCATATAATATGATAGAGCCAGAGAAATATGCATCTATGATTTTCCTCATAATGAACTTCATGTGTTAGTAAGTCAAATAAGACTTCATTTGATGTTTCAATCGGCATGATGTACCGTGTCATCAACTTTATGGCTGCTATACACAGATGCTGGAACTTTTGATAAGATTTTTAATCTTCCAAGCAAAATCACAATGATGTAAATCAATTTGTGGCAGCTGTATGAAAAATGAATGAATCTATACTCTTCCTCCCCCTCGCAAAAAGAGATGTATCAAACCAATCAGATGGTGACGGAGGATGTTATTCAATCATTATGTTATGTGAAAAATGGTTTGATAGAGAATCAGACTGAGATTACTCATCGAATGCTTTAGAGGTAACAATGTCAATCTGAACATTGATTCTCTCTACGTCATATTGGCAATATGCCTGACGTTTTTGAATGTGGCAAATGCCAGATGATGTCAAATGCAGTCGTTGGGTTGCAGCCCACATACTTTGTCAGTTCAGGGTCACTATAGTGTACCCAAAGACAATGGTTGAATACGTAAGAGTCAACCAATAAGCGAGAAAGCTACGTTAAGAAACCAGCCAGCTTTTTTTTTTGGGGGTCACAACTTTAGGAGAAAAGCTGGCTGGTTTTAAAAGTTAAGAGATTGGCAAAAATAAGAAATATGGAGGCTGGTTAGACCCCAGGACATTTTCTTAAAATATAGCAAAATAAGTACGGCTTTGATGTTAGAAAAGTCATCTTGTGCGAGTAGACCTTCCCTAACATCACTAATAACTTACCGCAATTGTGAACGTGTCGCGTCGTCCATCACGGTAGTAGTGGGCGGTTTTTTCGAAGTGAGGATGTGCTGCGAATCCAATACGAGAAAACTGATTTTTCACTCTTAAGAATGAGAAAAGCTAGCTGGCAAAATAAGCGGTTTTCTCTTATTTCGTCGGCTCTCTTAGGTACCGAAGCTGGGGGGGAGGGGGCTGACCCCGAAATCTCTGTTTTCTTATTGGTTGACTCTTACTGTAATGATTGTCATCATGAACAAAGAAATCAGTGATGGTACCGAAGTTAACTTTGGTATCGAAGCTAATGGAGAGTCAATCAAGAAGTGTCCGTAATGACAACAACTTACTACGAGTTGTATTTTCGTAGTTGATGGATGGCTGACATGTCATTTCATTATGAATAGAACATGGCATTGCCTAGTGATATGTGTATATTCTTCAGCACATGATCACTTATCTCAATGGTGCCCATTTTATTTTTGGGCAAACACTATTCAGAGACTTGTTATGATAAAGAAGTATGAATGATGAATGTGTCATTTCAATCCGATAGAATTGTGACTTGTTTTATGACTATAAAATTGCTGTCACTTTCCAGAATGAGGATGAACTGCGCTTGGAAACCGTATGCAGGTTGCGGGAGACTTCGTGGCCTAATGGATGAGGCAACAAATTTCTAAATATTCCAGAATGAACTTTGAAAGAGTCTTCATTCCTTAATGAAGCATGCTTGTCTTATGTGCCAAAATGATATGAAAATACAAATATGGTGTCAATCTATATGTGGATGGTTTATACCATTGTATGCTATTCCACAAATAAGTAGTGATGTCAGAATAAAAACTTTGGACAATTGCAACTCAGTACAAACTTGAGTGCATTCAAGCCCACTTATATGTTCAGAATCTGAATCTAATGTACTTTTCTAGCTAAAGCTACCATTGACTGTCCAACATCCACTGACGGACATTGTTTCCTACGTCTTTTGGCATCACGCTCAGCTTTTTTCTTATTCTGCAAGCGCCTCTTTGCTACTGCTACATCCGTAAGGATGTCGGGTATTTTTTTTTGGTAATTTACCGGTACGGTAATTACCGGTAAATTACCTGGTATTACCGAGTCCCATTTACAAATTACCGGTAATACGGCAGTAAATACAGGTAATACCGGTAATACGGATTCTTAAGTAGGGGAGGTAACTCAATAACGGGCAATTTCTGCAAAATGTATCGCTTGATCATGGGCTCACATCGCTTAGTGTGTGCTATTGCACGGACCAAAACAATTCTAATGATCATCATTTATCCATAGAAATTTTGAAAAACAATTTTAGGGCCCCGAGGCGAAAGTTAGGTCATTTCGTGCAGGCGGTAATACTTTGGTAATACCGCCGAAAGTATTACCGGTAAATTACCCGGTATTACCAGCCCCCATTTTCAAATTACCGGTAATTCGACATCCTTATACATCCGGAACGTTGTACCAGCCACGAAACTTGCTGGAATCTACTAGCTCATCTTCTGAGCTTTCTTCATCCAAAAGCAAAACTGGCTTCAACATGTCTTGTTCTTCCATCGAGGACGAATCACACAGGGAGGCAGCAGACCTGCAGCATGCGAAGAAAATAAACAGCAAGAAAGTCACTATGCAAAATCACCACTGAAGGAGATGACTCCCATCATAGGGTGGTATATTGGTTGTTTTCATATGACACATGGAAAATATGAATAATTCTTAGAGAATTTTGGGATAAACATCCTGGATTGGTTGTGCTTGATTGCTTTATGCCCAAAAATGACCGAAGAGATTGCTTGCCATCTTTCAGCCATATAGCGTGGAGGCTGCTTAACAACGGTTGGGTCATAAGCTAAATAGCTATGTCAGCTATGTCGAAGGCTGAATAGCCATGATTGCACAGACTCTGTTTTTCATGATGAATAGACCTCTGAGAAATGGTGTCTGAAAATCAATACTTTTGACAACAACTCAACCTTTTGGTATGATGAAGAGCTGATGATCTTTGTTGCACTATAATTGTTTAATGTGCAATAATGAAATGCCTCGTGATATATAATCTCACAGAATAGGCATTGCTCAATGGCGATATGATCAGATATGTAATGATCAATGAAGACAAGATGGTTGGTATGGCTCATTCAGTAGGCATAATTACCTCAAAGAGATGCCAATACACGGATACATATCAAGACATAAGGGCAATAGGCTTATTGGATAGCCTTCAAGGCAGCTAGCATTTATGCTGCATTTAGTTAGCTCAGTGGCTTTGACCTTTCTAGGTGTTGTACTAAGGCCGTAGCCTGCATATTGCATTGAGTACTCTTTACACCTTTAATGATACAATCAGATGATATGTATGAAATATCAAGAATGGTTGCCCTTTTCAATGATCATCGGTGGCAGAGGCCATAGTGCTTGCACCGTGTCAATATACAATTCTTGTTTGGATACATGTTAAACTGGATGTATACAATGTCTAGATCTTCAAAATCAAGCTTATATGTATGTCATGGCTGATGACCTTAGAAATGTTTGATACATATATGTGTCAACTTCATAGAGTTCTGCATGGTTTGACTATATATAGTCAGGCTTACCAAAACAAAAACAATGATGCAACTTATATTTGTTTTATTATTTGTCTTTATTATTTATTTGGTTTTTAGTTGTATTTCTAGCTTATCATCTTCCCCCCTCAAGGAAGTGTATTGCTAGGCGGTTGTCAAGCGCCGTTCAAATACAACAGAGGTCCGACCTCTATGTGATGATGTGGAAGCTTTCTATGAAGCTGGATAGCAGTTCTCGGGTTGCAGCCCATTGCACCGAAGGTGCATTGCAGTTATTGGGATGCAGCCCGAATCCACGTCATCAGCGTGGGTCATATAGTGCCCAAGCATGTGCTGTATATATACAACACTACCCTCCAGCGGCGAAGTGGCTTGCTATTACCATCATCGTATGCTGTGGAATATCAATATATAATCAGAGAGCATGGTAATATGTGTACCATGTTTGTCAATATTGGAGAGACTGTGTCTTCTTTAAAATCCTCATGACTGTATGTATAATGGTGCTATACTGATGTCAACACCTTCTCTCTGAGTGATTTATTGATTTCAGATGTGATGTCGTGGCATAAAATATGTCCACGTCATTGGCACGTGTCATGTTGTGTCCATGCATACACGATCTTAGCGCAGGTCACAATACAATGCCCGAGCATACGCGATTTTAGCGTAGGTCACATTGTGCCTCTATTTATTACATCTGAGAATATCTGTTACTCATCTTTGTGAGTCTAGACAGCATTGTGCTGATTGCAATGCTTTCTCTGGTGACTTATATATCACAGATTATACCAAATGTGGTGATCAGTCCAGTGCAATATTTTGTCACCGGAATGTACAGGGATTGTGAATGATTGCAATCCAGCCGGAGGAATAATCTCAACAGCTTATTCTGTACTAATGAATTCATCGGAGTTATACTCATTTCGACGATTCAAAAACCCATGCCATTGTAGTGATGACAGCTCATATGAATATATAGGGTTTTTATCAGAATGCTTTTATGTGATGTCAACATATTATGAACAATTCACTTGCATCTCAGGACAAGGAGTTACGCTTGGAAGGTCTTGCATGGTGGTCACCAACAGTTATCAGCTGTTATTCGGGTGCCAAATTCTGCCTTCAGCACTGGGACTATATCAACCAGTCTTACAGCGATGCACTTATCCTTCCCACTCTTATGTACAGCTATAATGCCAAAGTGTATCAGGTGGGATATATATATATATACATTATATAACTATCATCTTCTGATCCAGGATATGCAATTAAGCATGGTATCATGTTATATGTTATGTATATAGTTCAGCATTCCAAACTTACTCGAGAATGTAAATGCTGAGCAAGAGTCAACTTACAGTCATTGGAATATAGTTTCCCATCCGAGTTTACACTTTATTAGTGATGGTGGATTTAACGTTGTACATATTTCAACGTTACTTGTGGATGCAGTGATTTTATCAAAAGCAATCCATCAGAAATCACCAGATCGGAATAAAAAATGGATATGTGTGTAATCCTATCCACCTTCTTCCCCCCTTGAGGAAGTGTGAACACATAGGCAGTCAGTTGCCTATATATTTCATAGCGTATAGCTTACAGCTTATAGTATATAGCTTGCAGCTTCGATAGCTTGCAGTCCTTGTAGGAGCAGCTCATACAGTTTTAGGGTTGTTGCCCAACAGTTCTAGGGTTGTTGCCCGACAGTTCTAGGGTTGTTGCCCGAAATATTATCATGTTTGTGCTGATTACAGCATGATATATTTATGCCAAACACGAAGTTTATCGAATATTTAGTGGCATTTTAGGGCATGTTAGGTTACAGTGGCCCATATTCCCTATAATGTGATTAGGGTGTTACATGGTATCAGTAACCCTAAAATAGGTAAAAATAAAGCAGTATAAATATTTTGCAAACATTTTTAAGCAAAACTGCATTTAATACCACACTGAATGTTACGTGGTTTTCAGTAGGTATGTTACACCCCTGACACACACATTCAATATTTAGGGTGTTACAGGGTGTTACACATGCTGCATAAATCAGGGATTGTTTATTGATAGCTAAATATTCATATTAGCAAAAAAAATCAATCCGAAATTTTCATTTTTAAATCATGCGTACAACATTTTGACGCATTTCGTTACAGCCAATATGTATACCCCTACATATTCCACACCTGCTATCTAGGGTGTTACACGAGATATGACTATTGTCATTATGATTTTCTCATACCTCAATAGGTATAAAATCATATTATCAAATAAAATAGGGTCCGATTTTCAATTTTCAAATCTATCGCAAACGGATTTTACCCATTTTGGCCGTTTTTGGCTATATATATATATATATATACATATCTCTGTGTGTGTGTGGACTGCAAAGTACAGAAGCACTGCATATCACTTCACCTTTGCACATGACACTTTTCATGGCATAAAAGTGAATTATTCTGCATATCAACATCTGAGGTTGATCATATTTCTGGGTTTTACTGATTGAAACCCATGGCAGTAAATGTACTTCCTGATGATATTTAGATTTACCAACTTTAAGCGGATCATCCACTTTAGTGATAATTTATCAATCTATGATATGTTTTGAGCATATGACTGTGCTCTAAGATTTATCAAAATGATATCTCTTATTTTAAACATATCAGGATATAGTTTGATTATATAATCAAAGCAGTTTGACACAACACATATATATGTGTGTGCTTGTCCTCAACAACTCCTGTCAGTTCAATATATAGTTACTGATCTGAGAGTGTACATGCAATTTGAGCTGATCAATTCTGAATCAATTGTCATAATGCAATGTACTTGTTGTTGTTGCTCCAGCGATGATATGCTAGAAAAGCAGTCTCAGGCAGTGAGACGTGCGAGCAAGGGATGAACCGAAAGCCACGAGAATAACATTAGATGGAATATAAGGTTATTCTCTAGGAACTGTCACGTGTGACCCACCAAAGGTGACAGACCGGGATATCGATATCGAGGTCGATCTCGACTGTCGATACCGATATTCCAGCACACCACCTCACCTGAGGTGGGACACACAAGCTAGTGACAGTGACAAACACACCACCCTGACTAGTTAAGTGTTAAGGCTCCAAGCCTGAATAGTTATCTAGTCAGCAGCATGTCACAGTCCGGAGTGCTAACCCACAAGATCACAAGTAAGCATATAGTGCATGCTAGTGACAACTAGGTAAACAAATGCTGAGTGGCTAAGTTTCAATTTTCAAAATCTGCCCGTCGAGTGGACGTCTAAACGGTAAAAAAATCTGCTGATTCCCATAAATTCAGAGCACGCTCGTGTTCGGTCTTGCACTCAAATCTCCGATGTCATCAAGCAATTCAGAGCACGCTCGTGTCTGGTCAACGGCTAAGATCTCTGCTGGCGATTGGTACGAGTAGGATTCCCGAAATAAATGCTGTTACCAAAACTGCCCTGCTCTGGGGTCTTACAACGGTGCACATCGAATCACATAGAATAATACTGTGCCGGATCCAACCAGAAAAAAATAGAGCCGCCGCCAGCTAGTGTCGCGAGTAAATCAACTGAAGCAAAGAAACAAAGTACAGCCGACAAGTGTCGTGAGTAAATCAACAATTAAAAAAGATAGAAAGCCGCCGCGCCCGGATACGTCGCAAAGAAACAAAAGAGAAACCAATCAATAGTAATAGCCACCATCATCGTAATAATCGTAGGCACCACCACCGTCGTAGTCCCCATGGTCACCATAATCGTCGTCGTAATCCACGAAGTCAGACTGTCCGCCGACAACAGAATCGTCGGAAAATCCCGGACCACCCTGGTAGAGCTGGTGGTCTACGTGATCATGCCCATGCGCGTTGTGGGAGGCCTCCCAAGCCTCCCACTCCGCAGCGGTGTAACCGCCCTCAGCGGTTTTGTAATCGTCGTTGGCCTCGTCGTCCCAGGCCTCCGACTGCTCGTAATTATCAGAAATATTGCTCTCTCCAAGTGGAGAGTCATCTGCCGGCTCCTCGAACGAATCAACTCCAGGCTCGAGGGGAGCACCGGAGTGAGAAACTCCCAAGTGGGGTAGAGAAACAGCGGATTCCGAAAAATACTCTTCTTCACTAAAATCTGACTCGTCCCAGTACCCTGGAGGGTTCTGAGACCCATCATTCTCGCCCTCAAAATCAGACTCGTCCCAGTACCCTGGAGGGTTCTGGGAGTCATCTTGATCATCTACCGAACCGCAAAGAGCATCCACATGATCGGTCGAAAAATCATCGGGGCTCTGAAAAGCAGTAGCGCCAGCAGCAAAGGACCCCGCCGGCCGAGAGTCGAGATAGCGATGAATAACTTCACGCTGCACAATAGTGCGAGCGTGCTCCCTCGGCTCAGCGCGAGCCAAGGGGGTCCGTGGCAAATTCTGCGGAATGAATGCTGTTTGCGTAAAAACATCGGACCCAAGATCGACGAGCGAAACTTGGGTCTCACAGTCAGCTGAGAGCACAGAGGTGGGTTGGTAGTGCGTCGATAAAATCGCACCACCAACCCCAACGCCCTCAGACGCAATAGAAATCTGCAAAATGACTGGCGGGGTCTCCAAACAATCTGGCCCAATCGAAATGCACACGCCAGGGACTGGAGAAGCGGAAACAGCGGCTGCAGCGCTCTGATAAAAAGAAATCACGCCGCGCAACATGGAGCAAACTGTCAGCAACTTCCGATGCCCCAGAGATGCCCCCTTCTCCAACTTACTGTCCGCCGATGCCAGGAGAGCCACCGCCTCTCCCAGGGTGCCAGGCAAAGAAACAACTTCCGGCATCTAAGCTAGTCGCACGCCTCCCCCACCAGAGGTGCTATCCTGAATAAATCGTGGGCGGGTGAATCACACCCGGACTGAAACGAACGGAAATAAGCTAAATATGACCGTCCATACAATCAGAAAAATAAACACTCGAAGGTGAGTGGGCTCATAACCTGCTAGAAAAGCAGTCTCAGGCAGTGAGACGTGCGAGCAAGGGATGAACCGAAAGCCACGAGAATAACATTAGATGGAATATAAGGTTATTCTCTAGGAACTGTCACGTGTGACCCACCAAAGGTGACAGACCGGGATATCGATATCGAGGTCGATCTCGACTGTCGATACCGATATTCCAGCATGATATGTGAGACGAATGGACAATGCTCAGCGAGTGACCAGCTGCATATTTGAGCATTGTATAATGCCTTCGGGTCTGGAGATTTCTCCATCCAGCCCTACAGCATGTTGGATTATTCTGTTCCCATATCTATCGCCATCACTGACACTCCACACGCACATGTGTTTGTGGAGTGTTATCCATATTATCATATACATGATAGATATTAAAGTTGGTCAATTCACTATGAGTCAGTGAATATCAATACATACAGTAATGCCAGTGTGTGTGCATGTATAGTACTTATTGATTAGTACTTTTTGCCAGTGTGTGTGTGTGCTCACTTTTACACACTTACAGGAAGATAAGTTCTGGATATTACAATATTCCCAGACAGTTTATCATGCAGGATGATAATCAGCATACCATGTACTGAATGAATCTAGCATGATATATATATTAGGTTAGGGGTTATTGTAATTCCGAGACAATCTCATTCACAATAATGAGTTGCTGGTCTATTTCACATATAGTTCCGGTGAGCAATCCTTTCAGTGATCCACAATAGAACGATATGTGGTCCGAAGAGTATCTCGACTCCACCGGGACATAATGAGCTAATTATTGTGTTAAGACCACTGAACAGGCACCTTACACTATATGGGTTCGAATTTAGTTAGCATGCACAGCAGGTATGCTTTTGTGCATGTCTGATGCATTGTGATATGATGCCATATATTCCAGCTGCTAACGTGATCAAGCTGGTTTATACATAACATCTGCTAACATGATGCATGCACAACTTACAATATTGCAGTCACTCAGTATAGAATGTGCATATACTCAGATGCTGCATGTTAATGTGTGCTGCATGTTAGTGTGTGATGCATGTACTGCGAGTTCAGATAAACATCTCTTGCACACTATAATGCAGATAAGCATGAAATGCTGACAATTTGAATATTTTTGCAGTCATCAATATATGGTGTGAAATGCTGCAGTATAATAATCAGATGTCCATCATGCATCCATACAAAATATGCCTGCGAGTGTACAGTTGTTTTGCAGAGTATTTTGACGCGAGTATGTAATGTACAGTTGATCGTAGCAACATTTTGACATCATCATCGTAAAATTGCAAGATGATCGTAGCACGCTGCAAATGAATTATGCAATCGAGCGCGCTGCTGATGAAAAGCATATATCGTCACCATCTCTCAGCGCATGATACGAGCGCTGACGTATGCTGACTTATGCGCGGATCATAAATCCGTCGATGATTGCTATGCCGTATCTCATTCTGAACAATTTTCAAATGCGAATCATCCATGCGCGTGAATGTAATTGACGCGCATGCTGTAAACTGCGAATCACTTCTGCGAGAACATGCGATTGTCGCGCATGCTGTCAACTGCGAATCAGTCTCTCGCGCATCGACATATATGATAGCCGTACAATAAGCGATTTGATGCGATCACAAAAATTGTAATGGTGCGCGCTGATGACTTTCCGCGCGGATAATGATTCCGCTGATGATTATGCTTCCGCGTCTCATTTGCGAATTTATGTACATCTGCGAATCGTATATGCGAGTACATCTCATCGCTGCGCGCATGTATGCCATATGCACACCTTGTCGTGCAGTATATGTGCGATCAGCTGTATCCTGCAAATGCGACAATTATCTCGCACACTGTCTTCGCTATTGCAGCGGTATATGCGATATCAAATATTCGTGCGGATACGACGCCAATTATTGCAAGGCATGGAATCGATTGTTTGATATTCTGATACCATCGATATATCAGAATATCAGAATCAATTGATGCCTATTTGATACACAATCAAAATATTACAATCAATTGATACCCACCTCCGAGAATTACAATCGATTGATGCCTAATCCGAATTATCACCATCGATCGATTCTCGATTTGCATTATCACAATCAATTGATCGTGACCGTGGGACATATCAGAATCGATTGATATTTGCGCGTGACACGCAATCACATATCGATATGCAGTATATAACTCCCTAACCGATCCTTCATTCTTGAATTCTAGGCTTTTCATTCGTCTCTAATTTGGGTTCGCTGAAGTGTGTTTGAGATGAACCAATAAACATGCAAATGACACCCATCCTCAGATTGGAGGGGGCGTGTTGGAGGCTCTCGACTCGATTTGGTGGCATTCCAAAATCAATTTTTTGGGCCGCGAGGACCTCAATTTACAGTGTGACGGAGTGTCACGACTATTGACGAACTATCGACTGCCTGTGTGAATCAAGATGGGTAAACGTGGACGTGGAAGTAAGCCTAACCATGTGAAACTCGTCGCCCAAGGGAAAGGCCCTATCAAACGGACGCAGCAAACCCCTTTCGACCCTGCTGGCAGTGATGATATCGTTTACAGCGTGCGAGAGATTAAGGCAGAGCGGGTGGCAAAAGGCAACGCGCAATGGCTTGTTGGCTGGGAGAACTTTCCAGATGCGAAACACGACACTTGGGAGCCGGTAGAAAATCTAGCCGGCCTCGAGACCTTGATCAGCGAATTCCGGCAGCGGTTCAAGGAAGAGCAAGAACTCCTTGAAACACAAGCTGCTGCTGCACGAGGTCTCTCCGGCCGAAACTTTGCATACATACAGCTCATTCATAGACGAACACAATGATATATTGTTTGTTGTGATAGGATTGGTAAAACCCAAAATCTGATACCCATTAGGGCACAATTGGTTATCATGAATGATATCGATAGGTATCGTTATCGTTCTCAGTCGATAGGTTCGAAAAATTATCGTTATCGTTCGATTATAAAATTTGACTTATTCATCGTTATTTGATAAGTTCAAAAAATCACGATACCGAGCCTTGGTTGATATAGCCTCGGTAGAAATTTTGGGGTATCATATCAATTGATATTGCCTCGGTAGGAATCACTATCAATTGATGTGCATTTGCTAGAATTGCAATCAATTGATAATATAATGTAAAAATCACAATCAATCGATAGCTGACTTCTTTTATCACAATTTATTGATAGGACAATTTAGGGTATTACTATTAATCAATTGAAAATTTGGAATAATAAAAAACTATCGATACTGCTTGTTCCAACCGATTCCATGCCTTGAATTATTGCTCACGCTCCGCAACCTGCATATACAAAATTTTTGATATCTACGCTGCACTCACACTAGAGTTCTCGTTCTCGCCTTGACGAGCAGAATACCATCTGATACGGGCTGATATGCGAGCCCTCAGTATATGATATAAAATACAAGTATACGTTGCGTTGTAGAACGGCAACACAGGCGTAAGATAATAGCGGGATGAGTGCAGAACTTCTGTATGAAGATACTGCTGAAGCACAACGCTTCCTCCTCTATACCATACAGTACGTCTCCCATCGCATAGATGGTACCGCCATTGGGTTGTGAACCCGAGACGTTGGTTGAACGACCAGTATCGTCAGAACGAATAATTCGTTCGCTCCATAATACTGCGCATGCGTGTTCCGCACATGCTTAAAGCAAAGATGGTTCTTGTTTGTTACTTCAAGATGTATCTTGCTTTGCCATCTTCGAGTTCGACGTACGAACTCTCGATGACAGGTGTCATTCAAGTCTTTCCTTGAATAATGACAGATGACGTGACTTATCATCTGACGACATGTACAGTCATAGTCGACCGTACTGACGACTGTCATTATAATATATGACATGACTCGACATGACATGACATGGTATGACATGTCTGACAGGTATGACACGTATGACATGTATGACACATGTGTCATCGGTCATGACCCTGTATGGTATGACATGTCTGACAGGTATGACACGTATGACATGTATGACACATATGTCATCGGTCATGACCCTGACATCCCACGTATTTTCGGTTACTTTCAATACACAAATGAAAATGATATCAGTTTTGATATTATATTGCTTTGATTACGACAAACAACATAGCACCGTGTTCGTTTATGAAATACCTCGATTTGGAACACCAAACTTTTTTTTGAATTGATTAAGTATGCAAAAAGTTATGTTTGAAAAACTCAATATATTATAGGGGTTTTTGACGGTATGATATCACACTAGGAAGGATTTGTGTTAAAAACTGTTAATGATGTGTTAACCCCTTAGTTGCCGGAGGAATTTCGGGGGTTTGAAAATTTTGGTTTATTTGCAATAACTTTGGCATAAGGGTCCTGCCTCAACTTTTGAAAATAGTGTCGGAAAGGTCTTCTCAAGGCGAATCACATGCAAACGTTAGAAATACATGACACTTGATACCGATGACGTGATTGTCAACTGAAAAATGTTGATGGATGTGCACATCGTTAACAATGTAAGCCCTAATATTGACCCTATACCTCCAGGTATAATCTTACCAAGTGTTCAACATGCGGTTAGGGCTACTTATATTATTAGGGGTTTGTAACACTATGACACATGTGCCCTAATTGTGACTCATTATGGTCAAGCTAAAATAGAGTGCGTCTGGGGAAATATTAAGAGCATCGTCGCAACATGGTCGCTCCCAAGTGCATGGCTGCACGCGGCTCGATAAGAGCTTTTCAAAACTGTCTTCAAAAGTGAATTTGAGTTATTTGTCGCCGAGAAAATCAGTTTTGAGTGTTTGATGGACATGTCCATCAGCTGGCAGCTAAGGGGTTAAAAAATGTTAATCGAGTGTTAAATAGTGTTAATGTGGAAACTGGGTGTTAATCAAGTGTTAATACGCGAAGAATTTCATAATGGGCTATATTATAGGCGGAAAAGTGTTAATGAGGTGTGAAGAAAGTGTTAACCGTTGGCGAGGGAGTGTTAATGGGACAGTTCAGGAGTGTTAACGGAAGGCTGCATCTGTTAATCGCGGTATAATCACGCTGCTGGGAATTATATTGGAGCCAGAACACACGCCTGTTTCGCCGATACATTTGAAAAGTGTTAATACCCAGCGCAGCCACCGTGATGTGGGTGTCCTGGCGAGATAATCATTTCAAAATGCAGTCGCCACTGACAACGCCCATGCCCATCGACGATCGACAGGATCATCTACGGTAGATATAGGTGCATCCGCGAACACCAAACGCATGAAGACCTTATTAAGACCTATCTAGCTACGTACGTAGGATGGAACGATAGTTGGACGTAGGTAGCTAGCGAAATCATTTCTGAGCTGACGTTCTGCCCGAGCAGACCAGCATATATAGTATATTTGTTACAAGAGAAACCCGAGTCTGTAAAATTTGTAAGGTGCTAAATCGTTGCACGGTCGCTGTTATATTTTTATCCACACGTTTATAGACTGCAAAGCAAAGGGTGGGGGTGCGTGGTGTTCGTTCATAACAGATGGGTGACCGGTGGAGCGCAAACTTGGTGACTGCTGGAAAGCAACCGCGAACTGCTAATAACGCGGTAACTCGGTAAGTGCAGATTGTGGAACAGAATGTTCGTTTTTTTTAAGTGTGAGTAAACTGACGCGGGCGATGTTCAGGCTCCCGGTGGCGCACATCGGGGCGCGGGGTTAGTTGGGCCCGCTAAGGTAAACGCCGGCACCGGAGCATTTGTGCATTTTTAGCTTGTTGCGAGCGTTTCATATAAGCCAGAGGTCACGCTGGGGACATACCGTCGCCAGCGTCGCCTGCTTCTGGTTGGTTGAAGTGTTTCATTTTCGTGTTCACCGGGTTACATCTTTTTACTGTGTTGAAGCCTCTGCGGACCGTGTAGCTCGTGCGCTGATCGCCAACGGGCCGGTCGCGCAACGATGCGGCGGTTATGCAAGCCTCTTGTCCCTGTTTTTTTAAGGGTGTTCTTCATATAAGCCGGAGGTCACGCTGGGGACATACCGTCGCCAGCGTGGCCTGCTTCTGGTTGGTTGAAGTGTTTCATTTTCGTGTTCACCGGGTTTCATTTTTTAATGTGTTGAAGCCTCTGCGGACCGTGTAGCGCGTGCGCTGATCGCCAACGGGCCGGTCGCGCAACGATGCGGCGGTTATGCAAGCCTCTTGTCCCTGTTTTTTTAAGGGTGTTCTTCATATAAGCCGGAGGTCACGCTGGGGACATACCGTCGCCAGCGTGGCCTGCTTCTGGTTGGTTGAAGTGTTTTATTTTCGTGTTCACCGGGTTTCATTTTTTTACATGTGTTGAAGCCTCTGCGGACCGTGTAGCTCGTGCGCTGATCGCCAACGGGCCGGTCGCGCAACGATGCGGCGGTTATGCAAGCCTCTTGTCCCTGTTTTTTTTAAGGGTGATCTTCATATAAGCCGGAGGTCACGCTGGGGACATACCGTCAACAGCTTGGCCTGCTTCTGGTTGGTTGAAGAGTTTTATTTTCGTGTTCACCGGGTTTCATTTTTTAATGCGTTGAAGCCTCTGCGGACCGTGTAGCTCGTGCGCTGATCGCCAACGGGCCGGTCGCGCAACGATGCGGCGGTTATGCAAGCCTCTTGTCCCTGTTTTTTTTAAGGGTGATCTTCATATAAGCCGGAGGTCACGCTGGGGACATACCGTCGCCAGCGTGGCCTGCTTCTGGTTGGTTGAAGTGTTTTCATTTTCGTGTTCACCGGGTTTCATTTTTTAAACTGTGTTGAAGCCTCTGCGGACCATGTGGCTCGTGCGCTGATCGCCAACGGGCCGGTCGCGCAACGATGCGGCGGTTATGCAAGCCTCTTGTCCCTGTTTTTTAAAAGGGTGATCTTCATATAAGCCGGAGGTCACGCTGGGGACAATCATACCGTCGCCAGCGTGGTATGCTTCTCGTCGTTTGAAGAGTTTCATTTTCGTGTTCACCGGGTTTCATTTTTTTAATGTGTTGAAGCCTCTGCGGCGGACCGTGTAGCTCGTGCGCTGATCGCCAACGGGCCGGTCGCGCGACGATGCGGCGGTTATGCAAGCCTCTTGTCCCTGTTTTTTTAAGGGTGTTCTTACAGTAATCACCCACCTGTAAGAAAACAGAGAAATCCAGGTCAGTCAGCTTTTCTCATCGAGTTGGGTACCCCCCCTCCCCCCCCCGCCAGCGTCAGCGTCATAAGAGAACGCTATGGATAGTGGACCGCGATCTCGTGAGCCAGCCAGCGAATTCCATAACCATCCACGTGGACACCTTTCCTAGCCAGCCCGTTCTCTTAAGGTGTTCATTTTCCGAGAAAATGGACCCTGAGAGCCGTGCGCAGCTTAAAGAATTAAAGCAAGATTTTGATGACGATATTATATCTGAAACAGACTATCAGGAACTTAGACCTTTAAGACAAGCTTTGTGCAAAAAATCATGAAAACCCATCAAATATACCATATTTGTCAATTTCCCGGCAAAGTTTTCTTAGTTTAAGAAATGCCTCTCCAGCTAGGCAGCCAGCGGCCATTTTCCTTATTTCAGGCCATCTCATAAGTCGGGAAATCCAGCCAGCTTTTCTCATCGAGTTGGGTACCCCCTGAAACGCTGGCTATTTCCTTAACGTCGAGTTTCTTAAATGTGAGTGATTACTGTACCGGAATATCCTAGTTCACTAGATATCAGAGGGTCCCGAACTGTGTGGATAAACTCTCTCCAGATAAATAAACCCTAAGCTAGATATACCCGGAACGGTCTCGCAACGGTCTCGGAAACTAGCCTACCTGTGACACAGCGTGTGTCACAGCACGAACCTATAGATCAGTCAGCAGTCCAGTGTTGGTCCTAGGGGTCTGTCATAGGGGCCTGCACCGGGACTCCCAGTCAGGGCTGCCTATACAGATTCCAGCACACCACCCTAGCACTGTGGGTGGTGACTGGCTAGGAGAGTCAGAAATGTAAATCTCTAGGGCAGAAGCCAGGGTGACAAGTCCTAACTGCTAATCCAACTGTGCAATTCTGATACACAAATTGGAATCCCTCTAACCAGCACAAGAGAAACCATACAGGCAATGCAAGTCCTGCTAAACTACTGAAAAGCTCTGTGCCAGTAAGTCAGATTGAAGAATTTAAAGGTGTCAAAGTAAAAGCATAAACCAAATTGAAGACCGTGTCGAGGTCAAAGTACATCTCAGCACACCACCATGAAAGTGGTGTACTGCCAGAACCAGAACCAGAGCTACTTGGGGTCAAAGGTCAGAGGAACACCTTCACCACATCGACCACCGTAGTAGCCCGCAGTAGCACGGCGGAGCAATACGGGGCGGCCAAAATGTAAGGTGTCGGTCACTGGAAAATCATTCGCCAGAGAATTTGACGGAGTCGGTGTTGCTGATTCGTCGATCACGGGAGGCTGCACCGCACCGGGGTGCTGCCAAGTGCTGCCCGACGGTGGGGCCTCGTCATCTGAAGACGACGCCGGCGACAGCGGAGGACCGTCCTCAAATAACACGGCAGGCGGCGGCGGCCCGGGATGCCATGGCACCGGAGCCATATAGAGGCCCTGCCGCCTCTGTACCCGCCGGTGGAGACGAGGCGGAACAGCACACGGTACCGTAACAAGCGGCGCCTCCTCTCCCCTGCACAGCACAGGCTGCGGCGCAGCCCGACCCGATACCTGCACAGGGTCGATGTCATTGGCCACCGTATAGGTGGCAGCTCCCACCCCCATGACAGAAATCAAGAGAATGAAGGAAAGAAGGAACGGCATCCCCCACAAGCCCGCGTGGGCGGGGAAGCCCCACGGAGGCTTTCCGCAGCCGTGGCTGCGGGGAGCACCGTCATGCCAATCTCCCAGAGCACCACCAGAGTGAGGTGCTCGGGCTGCGGGCGTCGACGAGTGATTTGCCGAGATTGTCGAAGCCCGCGGCTTCACGACGAAGCTGCCGTCGGCGAGGTCCTCGTAATCGTCCGTGTCGTAACCCGTGAGATCAACCTGTCCGATGGCGGCGTGGTTCACGGTCTGAACGAACCCAGCGAACTCACCGTCCGCGTCCGCCGTGGTGGTTACCCGCGCCGATTGCAGTGGCGCGGGCTTCACATCCTTTCCCTGCGAGACAGGCATAGCAGGGGCCGGCACGGCGGATGCCGATGCCGCCGCACCACCTGCCGGAACCTGCTCCTCCGGTGTGGCCACCGCTGCGGCGGGTCCGCACACCAGAGCCGAAGCCTCCTGCCCGATGCCGGCAGGAGGCGGGAAAGATGCGTGGGTGTAATGTACCTGCGGGTTGGCCGCGGAGTGAACCTCCGCGGCAAGATCGTCGAGCCGGCGGAGAATGTCATCTCCCTCGGAAGCCGGCTGCTGCTCCACGGTGAAGCCGTAGGCGGACACGTCGATGCCGCCTACCGCTCCCGCACAAAGCACCGCGGGCGGCCCGTACGCGGCTGCCGCACGTGCGAAGGACTCCGCCCCGTCATCCGCTGCCTGCTGGAACAACGCACACATGGCGAGTGCGTGCACCCCCTCCGCGTCCTCCTCGTCGATGGGAACGCAAAATGCCGCGGCGGAGGTGGGCGGGTGTTGGCGCCCGCCCAACGGGCAGTCGCGGTAAAAGTGATACGCCTCACCTTTCCCTGCCTTCTTGCACCTGCCGCAGAACGGTTTCGCTCGTTGATCGTCGCGGTCGAATCCCACCGGTGGGGCCTTGTGGGTCCCCACACGGAATCCTCGCGGCTGCTGCCCCCGCTGCTGCTGCTGCCGCTGCTGCACCCGCTCCCGCTGTTGACGCACAACCGGAGCGGCCTCACCGTGTTGCCGCTGCACGAGCTCCTTGAGCTCCGTGATCTTCTGCAGCAGTGCGTCGTACTCGCTGCTAGACAGGTGCGCGGAGATGCCGTCCGCGCCAGAAGCCGCCTTCCCCCCGCCCGTCTGTGCCCAAGCCTGGTAAATTTCCACAACCATGGAACGGAGCGAAACTAGTGACAAATGAGTCAAGTCAGCGGCCATGGGATAGCGGACCTTCACCGCAGCGTAGAACACGGGGTCCAGTCGGGTGTAGAGGGATAACTTCCTCGTGGCCTCGGTCGGTGTCTAGTCGGAAGCTCGGTTATCCCGCACCAAACGTTGCTCCTTAGCCAAGATCGGCTGCGGGTCAACGTTTGCGGGATAACGCAACGCGGCGTGCTCCTCCTGCTGCGACTCCCGTAGCGCCACTGGAACACAACCCTTGATGATGTCGACAAGGGCTCGCCGTCCATCTCGGTCAGTCGAAGAATCGGTACCAGTGAGCCAGACGAACGCGTTGCTGTGCTTCTCAATCACCAGGGCAAGAACGTCGTAGAGAAGCCCATTCACCCTGTTGACCACGGGTGCCAGAGGGTCGTCGAGGTCAAAGGCACGTAGCTCCAGACCAGTGTCGCTGTCAAGGCCTAATTGACCGGTCCTGGACCTATCGGACCCCCCAAATCGTGCCTCGGACCTGTTAGGGACCTGTCGCGCGTTTCCGATCGGACCTATGAGCAGAATTGGCGATTCTGGCCCTGACCGTGTGGACCTATGCGGGACCTATCCATGATCTGCCACCATTGTACCGGTCCCAGACTGCCGCGTGGACATATGGGGGACTTATCCCATAATACAACTATTCGTGAGCATCCAAGATCAATATGCATCCGTCCGTTTCTCCTATTCGTCGATATGATATATGTGGATTTGCAGACGGTTTCGTTTCGAGGTTTCTTCCCGGGACACTTCACAAAACACACTCGACTTTACTATGCGGCATTCAGCACATCAGATATTTCTCTTGGTTTTATTTGTCTTTTTAGTTATTATACAATCATGTTTATGGGTAATGGTACATTAATTTATGTGTGTATTGATTTTGTACTTTATCTCCCATAGAGTATTATGCGCATTACTTTGAATTTAATAATTTTGACGATAATGCCGAAATCTTCGACCTATGTGAATTCGACCTACCCGATACTGTATAAGACTTGAATCCGGCCATATATGTGTGTTAAATTCAGCTCTCTCTCTCTCTCTCTGTGTGTGTGTGTGTGTGTTAATTCCAGCCCTATATCGATCTCGATATATGAGATGAATTCAGCCTCGTTCCGATGTTCGGCTGAATTTTTGGTTGGACCGTGTGGACCGCTCGCGGACCTATCGACGTTTCATCACGGACCGTGCGGACCGCTCACGGACCTACGAAATGTTTAAAACGGGACCTATGTCCGATAACTCGTGACAGCGACACTGCTCCAGACCAGCCGACTGAAACTCCGTACGCAGCTGCACCACCAGGTCGGACAGAAGGCCAGCGTCGTCCGTACCGCGAAAATGATGTTTCTTGTCGCCAAGAATATCCTCACGGATACTCTTGGCCCAAGCTCGATGCAGTCGCGTCTTGTAGATCTCGTCGACGAGCTTGGACTGCTCCTGCAGGTAACGTCTGACGGCCACGTCCTCGTCTACGTTCGATGCAGGGTTGGGGGTAGGAACAGAAGGCGTAGCCGCCGTCGGTGTGTTCCGTACCCCGTCGATCAACCTCAGAGAGGCGTCGATGTCGTTGTCCCTCGTGAGGGACTTCTTGGATCTCGTAGTAATTCCCATCTCTAGAAAAGCCTGAGGGGAGGCGGAACGCTGCAGCACGTTTGGGTAGGGTCGCGGGGAAAACGCGACGTCACAGATACGGACGGAACGGTTGAGCCATGCAAGCGAGGGGCAAAGGAAGATGTCGCCGAGGTCAAAGGTGCCAAGGTCACCAGCCCAAAAATCGGTAGCCAGCGGGATCAAGACTAGCAGAAAACCGTGAATGAACATTGCGTCGACGAAACCCGATCCAAGCCGGTACCCCATTGCTGCGGCTCAAAGGCGCTCACCGCAAGCTGCTCATCTCAAAATCCCCACGGATGCCCAAACGCGCAAACGCGCACCACCTCTCCGAGCGGCCGTTTAGCCAATCATGGCCAAACTAGCAAGTGGAATAAAGCGTGGATGGGGCCACGACCTACCGGAATATCCTAGTTCACTAGATATCAGAGGGTCCCGAACTGTATGGATAAACTCTCTCAGATAAATAAACCCTAAGCTAGATATACCCGGAACGGTCTCGCAACGGTCTCGGAAACTAGCCTACCTGTGACACAGCGTGTGTCACAGCACGAACCTATAGATCAGTCAGCAGTCCAGTGTTGGTCCTAGGGGTCTGTCATAGGGGCCTGCACCGGGACTCCCAGTCAGGGCTGCCTATACGGATTCCAGCAGTTCTTCATATAAGCCGGAGGTCACGCTGGGGACATACCGTCGCCAGCGTCGCCTGCTTCTGGTTGGTTGAAGTGTTTTCATTTTCGTGTTCACCGGGTCTCATTTTTTTACTGTGTTGAAGCCTCTGCGGACCGTGTAGCGCGTGCGCTGATCGCCAACGGGCCGGTCGCGCAACGATGCGGCGGTTATGCAAGCCTCTTGTCCCTGTTTTTTAAGGGTGATCTTCATATAAGCCGGAGGTCACGCTGGGGACATACCGTCGCCAGCGTGGTATGCGTCTCGTCGTTTGAAGAGTTTCATTTTCGTGTTCACCGGGTCTCATGTTTTACATGTGTTGAAGCCTCTGCAGACCGTGTGGCTCGTGCGCTGATCGCCAACGGGCCGGTCGCGCAACGATGCGGCGGGTTATGCAAGCCTCTTGTCCCTGTTTTTTAAAAGGGTGATCTTCATATAAGCCGGAGGGCTGCTGGGGACATACCGTCGCCAGCGGTCTGCTTCTGGTTGTTGAAGTGCTTCCGGTTGTTTGTTGCGTCCTACTTAGGATGCTCCATCAGCGACCGCAGCCGAAGCTGGAGGGGGTGCCTCCGCCCCCCCCGCTGCTGAAGACGCGGCGGCTGCGGCTGGCAGCAAGGTACGCATTGCACCCGCCATTCCCGCTTCCGCTGCTGCGTCCCCCCCCCTGAATATACACACTTCATTCCCAACGAACGAGTATGCGGTCATCCATCTTGCAGGCCGACCCCCGGTTCTTATTTTGGCTTCCACCACAGCCTGCCTGTGACGCGTACCGTGTTGCTCGTGCGCTGCACGCCAACGGGCCGCGCGCGCCTCGTAGCCGCGGGGTTTTAGCGTTTCACCTCACGCCCGTGACGTGCACCGTGTTGCTCGTGCGCTGCACGCCCACGGGCCGTGCGCGCAACGGACCCGCGGAGTTTAAGCGTTTCACCTCACGGCAAGCTGCGTAATATTTCCTCGCGCGAGCGTGCCTCGTCCATATCGCCCCCCGGAGTCCTCCTGTCCGGTTCGGGCTTCGGGGTGTGTCCAAAGATGTCCGGTTGCGGCCCGCCGCTCTAAGTTGAACCGTGGCTGTGCCGTACTCGTACCTCGTCGGTGGCCCGCCAACGGGCCGGGCGCGGAAGGTGGCCGCGGTGTGCGTCCGTTTTGCCTACCTTCCAGCGTACCTCTCCGATGTTGCTGATACCATGGTGTCTGCAACCGACACCTAACCTGTGACACAGCGGACCAGTCCTAGGCAGGCATGCTATCTTAGGGGGCATATCGCTCCCATCATTCCGGTTCTTTGCGTTGTCCAACATGTTTCGGTTTGCGCCACCTTTTGCCGCCGTGTGTGCATCGGGTGGCCGCAATATCCCACACCGTATATACACACAATACACTGATCCAGATTAACCAACAACCCTGGGTTTGCGGTTTGTTTCCTAGCGGGGGAAAAAATTCAAACGGCGCACAAATCGCATCCACTTCATCTGATGTCATACTATGTGTGTGTGTGTGTGTGTGTGGTATAGTTACACACACAGCATGTAGTTTACACACACATGACTGCAAACTTGTATGTAAATCTGCCAGTGAATAAGCATCATCTTTTATGTGCGAGCATCACAGATATTGTAGCATGCTGCATATGTATATACCATCATCGCGCGTCATTTGATCATGATGATTCTAGCAGGTGTATACATATCCTGTCAAGGTAAATCATCATGCGCGCGTAGACGAGTGATTTTGCAACCATTTGAAATGACGATATTTTGATGCGTACACTGCACTGAAAATTAGTGCGAGTAGCAATTATCAAAATCGCTGATGTGCGCGCTGCGAATGGTGAACATATCTCGTCCCAGGTATGTACGGCATATGATACGAATGCCATTTCGCTTACGGAACATATACGGATGCCGATTTGTTCATCTGCGCGTCAGTTTGTCACATCTCGTACAATTTTGCGAATGATAACAGCGCATATGTGTGAATTGTATGCTGTATGCACACCTTGTCGCGCTGTTATCTCTGACGGTGATATGCGAGCGTATGTGTTACGACGGTATCTTCCGCGCACTCCGTTCGTTGTTTATTCCGCAGCGATATTATGAGATATATGTCTTGTATGTGCGTTCACTGTCGCAGTCTGTATATGCGCGATCCGCGAACCTGTTGCACACACAAAAATACAATATCTCTACTGCTGCACTCAAACTTGATATGTCCTCGTTCGTCGCCTTGACGATTAGAATACCAATGATAGGGATCGCTATGTAAGCGAAATGATAGCACGGCTATTATTGAACGATAACAGCTCGCGCAGCGTAAGTGTGGGTGATGAGTGCAGTCGCTTCTCCAGAAGTTACTGCTGAAGCTCAACGCTTCCTCATATACGCCAATGCCCCGCACTTCTCAAGTGCTACCACAATTGGGTTGTGAACCCGAGGCATTGGGTGAACAATCAGTATCGGCTGATCGAATAAGCCATGTGATACCCGCATGCTTGTTCAATTCATGCTTGAAGCGAAGATGAGTCTTCTCAGAACACTTCGGTTCTTCAAGACTAATCTTGCTTTGCCATCTCGATGCCAGTACCTGGCCTCTCGATG
>LGRX02006292.1:0-19807 GCA_001247695.2 Cymbomonas tetramitiformis
AAAAAAAAAAAAAAAATCAAATCAACTCTCCCACCAGCCCCAGCACAACAAGCGCCCTCAGCCCGGGCGCCACATCCCCAAGCCATCGACGACGAGAACAACACGCCCACAGCCGCAGCCGCTCAGCCACTGAACTACGAGATCAGCGCGCCCCCAGCCGCAACCGCTCAGCCAGCTCCACACAACCAGCCGCAGCCAGCCCGCCCCACACACCACCACCTCAGCATCCCACCCCGACACACACGCCGCACTCTCCCCGTCCTAACCAGCAGAAGGCTCCCTGCCCAGTACGCCCTCAGCTGGGGGGGGATATAGCCAAAGTATTTCCCCCGCAAACGGCCCGCGCACCCAAACTCCGCCAACCCTCACACCCGAGACCTCGGCAGCCTGGCCACCACGACACCCGCCACAACGCAGCGCTGTTCATAATCGCGACAGCTGTCACGACTATGGACACGCCCAACCCTGGGGTCGGGGGGGGACCCCTTCGCAGCCCCCGACAGGGTCTTCCCCCCCCGCTGTCTCAGCTTCGCCACATCCCTGCCAACCCTTCAGACAGATCATACCCACGTTCACACTCAGTTATTTCCATTTTCCCCACCCTGCAACACTATTTTCCCCCAGTCGACTAACCCCACCCCGCCCAACTAGTTATACTCGTCATAACGGTTATACCCGTTATACCCATTATACCCGGTATATCCATTATACCCGTTATACCCAGTATTTCACACCCGGTCACGCCTTCGCCCCGCTTTCGTACTCAGATACCTCCAGCAACAGGGTCTTCCCCCCCTTGTCTCAGCCCCGCTACACCCCCACCACCCCTTTCAGACAGATCATACCTACGTTCACACTCAGTTATTTCCATTTTCCCCCACCACGCAGCACCATTTTTCCCCAGTCTGCTAACCCCACCGTGCCCAGCTAGTTATACCCATTGTAACGGTTATACCCATTATAACGGTTATACCAAGAATACCAATTATGAACACAACAGCTTCGGCGAGCCACCAGGAAAGCAGATGCTGGCACACACGTCTGAAGGCGAGCCCTTCTGACCGCTGCCCTTACAGGGGCAGATTTCACAGGCCCATCCCCTGTCGCGAGTCGAACCCCCGTGAAACACGCGATCAGTGTGGTGCCCCTCAGACAGCCCCTTCCTCACAATCAGTTATCCGCCCAACGACGCTTGTCACGCATTTAATTATACCCCAAAATACGCCAATGCACTACGATACGACTCGTCACGACAGCAGCACCCCGGCACAGCAACCACAGACGCCACACACGGCGCTTCAGCCACCGCGTTCCCCAAAATATCGCAATCAGTCATTCAGCAGCACGACAGCCACGTCATCACGTACGCCAGCAACTCCAAAGCCGAGCTGTGTTCATTCGGACCCAGCTCCTGTTCATCAAAATGCTTTTCTCTCAGAACGCTCTCAAGCAGAACGGTTCCCACCCGGGTGTCACATGAGATCCACCGGACCGGGCTGAGCTCATCCACGGCCTTGTGAAGATCGAAGAATGTCACAGGCACCACAGCATCTCAGCCGCTCCACGTAGGCGAAATCTCCGGGTCGCCGCGCCGGCTCACAGCTGGCGCCAGCAACGCCAACGAGAACGACGCGAAGCGCTGCGCAGCGCTCCAAGCAAGGAAGTGCACAACAACTCACCACCGACGCACCACAGATGACATCGCGTCACAACAACAGCTAGCTTCAAAATGTGGTACCTCAAGAGTCACCAACGGAATGTAGCATTTGGCGACAGTTCAAATGCAGGAACAGACCACTGATTGGAGGAGGCGAAACATCGCGAACCGAAAGGTCGCCAAATGCCTCACCGCAGCTGTAGGAAATTAGCTTCTTAAGAGAAATAGAGACGCTTTTCAAACATTCTGCAGATAACTCTGAACCTTTCAAAATCATCTTGGCCGTGCGTAAATTTGTATCGAATATATTTTTCCTCGCTGAATTCACAGCGACGTTGCAAATCCTTACGCACCCAGCGCCCGTTTGAATCAGTCAGGGACAGTTTGTCTGATACGCGTTCCGCACGTAACGCATAGCCTAAATTCAGCGACCCCGAATTCGCAACCTCGCTCGCGCAGCCATACCGCCTACAGTGAGTCCTCACATTTAAGGAAATGCTAGGTTAAGGAAACAGCCAGCTTTTCGGGGGGGTGGGGGGTCGGAAAAATGCGAAAAAAGCTGGGCTGGAAAAAAACATTAAGAAAATGTACCCAAATAAGGAAATGAAGGCTGCCGAATCATTTCGTTAACGGAAATCGGAAAGTCATATTAAGGAAACGAAGGCTAGCTGAACATCAGAAAATTCCATTATTATTAAGGAAATTGTAGCTGAATCTAAGGAAATTATAGTCGATATTTCATGAAATTCTGAAAATTTTCAATGGCAAATAAAGGCTTTTTCTGCACCGCGTTTATTATTAAGGATTATTGGTTAATGCACGATAGCTACAGTCCTATGTTGCATGATACGCCCCCCCCGCGGTGTCTCACGCGGGGCGCAAATTACGCGTAAATTACGTATTTCGGGCCTTGTGAGTTTTACGCGTAACACGTAACACGCCATAGGAATCTCACCCAAACCCTATTGGGATATCCATAATTGCGGGAAGGTCCTCATCCGAGTCTTCAACCAACTCAACCGTGTCACTCTGCATTGACGCTTTCTCGGTCTCACCGCTGGGACTCTCATTGAGTGGCGCTTTGGCCTTGATACGCGATATGACTATCGACTTCAAGTCGTCGTAGTCTATCTGACTAATCATCCCACTTTGCAAGTCAGCATGCAATTCTCGCAGTTCCTGGCGACTGCTCGGATCCATGCTGAATTTAAGAGAATGCGCTGGCTGACTGCGCTTTCCAGTCCCTAAAAAGAAATGGATTTAAGAGAAGAGGCTGGCTGACGCTCGAATCGCGTTTCCTATTCGTTAGTAATTTCGGTAAGAGGCTGACGCTGGCAGGGGGGGGGTCAGAAAAATACGAAAAAAGCTAGGCTGGCTCCAAATTCCTGTTTCCTTAAAGGTGAGGACTCACTGTAGGCGTAGATCCACACTCGCATAACGGAAGGCGAATCCGCAGCACTGAAGGCCGCAGCTCCACGCAGTCGAGGTAAGCCCGAGGCACCGTGTGATAGGTGAAAGCTTTCCGTGTTTTCTCGCAAGGAGCGGGCAGTCGTGCAGGAACCCGCTATGCCCACGAGGAGCCCGGAACACCTCTGAATTCACCTCACAGCAATAAACAGGCGCGCAAAAGTGTACCCTGAATTCATGCGTGCGTGCGTGCGTTTGCGGTATGTGTGCGTGCCGCAGCTCAGCCTTAACTTCATTCACTAACGCCGCTGCTGCTTTCTTCTCCGTGTTCGCACGAAGACATCGTCTTCGTCGTTTACGACCACTTTTCTTTACCAAGTTCCCGAGGGAATTCTCAGGTGAGGCGCGATAGTTCGCACTCCCGTGAATTCCCATCCTGAGAGTGTTGAGAAGGTGCACGGCGACGCCGAGACGGCCAGCAGCTTTCCTTTTCAAACAACCCGAATTCAGCACAAGTATGGAAAGTCAGCACGCTCGGCTAAGCTCGGCTACTTTAGACGGCGTCCCAACTCAACACCTCTGACGACTTTTCAGACTCCAAAGAGGCGACTGCTCCTCTTTCTGGGCCCCGTTTTGCCGTTTTCAAGTGTGCATTCACGCGCTTTCTGGCTGTATGACTGCCGAGTGGATTCACCACACTCGACCTCTGCCTGGACACCATGAATTCTCAGACATCGTCCAACTGTGTACTTTTGCTGACGCGGCCTGAGCCGACCCCTGTGAATTCAGTGCCGACTGCTGCTGCCTGCTTTGGGCATTCCCACTCGGGCTGGTTGGCCCGGCTCGGGGGCTGAATTCAACCTTTCCAACCAGCCCGAGCGAGCCGTGAATTTGGTCTCTGCTGGCCGCTGGACTTTGGCCTCCCTTTTGAAGTCGAGCCCACCAGTCCACTCGGCCTTCGCTGCGAAGTTCTTGAGCCTGAGCCGTCCCTTCTTGCCTTTCCCTTGAGGATTCCCCACTCACCGGACACCTTTTCGTCAGGTTGCCCGTCAGAGCCTTTGGGGATGCACATACAGCCCCGTGCACTTTCGAAATTCCTAGAATAGGGCCTTTTCCGAGATTCTGCTCAGTATCCTGAACCTTTCACCTTCCGTATATAGCCAAAAATTTCCCCCCGTAAACAGCCCGCGCGCCCAAACTCCGCCAACCCTCACACCCGAGACCTCGGCAGCCTGGCCACCACGACACCCGCCACGACGCAGCGCTGTTGATAATCGCGACAGGTCTTCTCGTCCATGGCGCCAGCAGCCCAGCACCAGAAGCTGTTGGAATAGTCACACCGCTTACTTTGTGACTCTTCCTATAGTAGTGTGTATGACTGTCACCCGAACCCGAACCCTAACTGTTTATGCCCATATAACGGGCTAACTAATCAACTTTATTACATTCTGAGAAAACCGACCACTGAGTGAATATATCCCGGGTCCTAGGGGTATATCCAACAGAAGCGTCAATAGCTTTGAGGCATTCGTGAAATTGCGTAACCAGTGGCTCAGGGTCATCGTTGACGCCAAAAGAGATGGAGAGAAGCTCCTCGTGGTGACGCAAGGGACGATGTCCAGGCGGCAACAACCGCTTGGTGATCTCCAGTAACGCTCCCTTGTCTCTTCCCATCCCGCGGGGAAACGCGGGTCGAAGCCTCCACCCACCTACGAGCGGGCGAGGAGGGGGTAGTCAACGAAACCAGAGTACGAAGTAAAATGTCGTTGAAGATAGGGTTGACCTCCTTGTCCGGATCAACGAGGTCAAACATGGCGTCGCTGTCGGAATCCTTGGCCGCAAACGACTGCTGCAGCGAAGTAATCAAGCTATCAAGGAGTCCCATAATAAAACACGCATGTGAGGCTCACTTCCAGAGAATGATGAAGCCTTGTTGTCCAGGGTGTCCTTCGCGACTCGCTTCACGACGTCGCGACGTCCCAGGTCGATTGAAGCGCAACCGTAGCCCGTCTCCCATCCGCTGCAGGAAGCGCTACAACAGGAGACTGCGGGGTGATGCGATACCGCACCCCCACGTTCCTAGAAAAAATGTTGTCTAAGCGCATACGCTCTGTCGCGCCCACAGGAGGCGTGTGTACAGAAGATGAACTCATGATGAGAGAATTCCTGCAGACGTGGGGTCGGGTATGGCGGGGTGATGATGCAATAGTGCGCGAGCGACGGAGTCGTGTGACTGCTGCGTGACTGAAATAGTGAAAAGGGGGACGAACGAAAGAAGGCAAGTCGAAAGATGCGGTGACCAAGATGAAGTCGACAGAGGTGATCAAGCCCAGTCAAAAACAAACATTAACGCAGCCACGGTACCGTAGACGCCGTAAATTCCCAATCCGAAATAACATGCACCGCGCAGCCTCAAAACCGCGCTACGCTAGAAGGCCCATCAACGAGTCATCCCGGCCGCCCCAACGCCCACCAATCGGAAGAATTTAGCCAATCATCATAATAAATTCAGCAGTTAGATACATAGATCTGGCACTATCCGTATGCTGCTCCGGTTGATTTTTGGAACCATCGTCGAAGATTGTGATGGCTCAAGGCGACATAGGGGCCTCCTGGGGACCCCATTTCCAATTTCCTTGCATGTACACATCGGGTTAGGAGTGATCTCGAAGAATTTGTGTTGGTGTTGCGAATTTAGGCTGCCAAGGTTTTAATTTAGGGACGATATTGCTAACAAGGGCGTGGGCTTCCCCAAGGGGAATAATCTTGCCCACCCCACGCGCCCACCCAACGCATGTGTCAACCTAATCAGGACCGAGTCAATGCATGGCAGGTACACACCACCGTACTACAACACGAGCCAAAATATACAAACACGTTGCACCATTTAAACCCACCGAATCTACATCGTGCGACTACGTTTAACGCGCGGGGCTCAACATTCTTTTTGGCCGCGCAGGGCTCAACACACTTCCAAGTCAATCTGTTGACACCATATCCCCCACAAACTCGTGAGGCGTTGCAAGATGCCATTGCCCCTGCCCTGCGAATACAAACTCAAACACACCCCCGTGGATGTATATTACCACCCACGACCCCATCCCGCCATTCCCGCTCATCCCTAACCCAACCGCCCCACGCCACCCTCCCACTCAGCGCTCAGCCTTAAATCCCACACCCCCCTGTGGCCAACCCCTCAGGCCACCCCACCTCCACAGCAGGAGTTCGACGCCAACCGACCCATGGCGTTAATACAAACTCAAACACACCCCCGTGGATGTATATTACCACCCATGACCCCATCCCGCCATTCCCGCTCATCCCTAACCCAACCGCCCCACGCCGCCACCCTCCCACTCAGCGCTCAGCCTTAAATCCCACACCCCCCTGTGGCCAACCCCTCAGGCCACCCCACCTCCACAGCAGAGTTCGATGCCAACCGACCCATGGCGTTAATACAAACTCAAACACACCCCCATGGATGTATATTACCACCCATGACCCCATCCCGCCATTCCCGCTCATCCCTAACCCAACCGCCCCACGCCACCCTCCCACTCGGCGCTCAGCCTTAAATCCCACACCCCCCTGTGGCCAACCCCTCAGGCCACCCCACCTCCACAGCAGGAGTTCGATGCCAACCGACCCATGGGGTTAATACAAACTCAAACACACCCCCATGGATGTATATTACCACCCATGACCCCATCCCGTTAATCCCGCTCGCTCTAAGGTAGCTTGCATTGACCCTACTATTTGTTGATGACATTTTTATTGGCCCCATTGCATCCATTCGTATAACTCAAATTGCGCGTGTTACACCCCGGTTCCACCACCAAAAGTTCTCCCTTTGGGGGTATTTAAGCTCTCCCTAACGTGGCTTCCTCTGCCTTGTCCATACGCGCCTGAGGCGTTGGTGATTATGTCGCATCTTCTCGTGCACATTGTCGACCAGCTGAAGGACAACGGCCCTGCACGGGAAATCTGGATGTATGTCTTCGAAAACTATTTCGGGTTGTTGAAGCTGTCCA
Organism: Cymbomonas tetramitiformis; assembly: GCA_001247695.2. NCBI lineage: Eukaryota > Viridiplantae > Chlorophyta > Pyramimonadophyceae > Pyramimonadales > Pyramimonadaceae > Cymbomonas > Cymbomonas tetramitiformis. The sequence goes on from LGRX02006292.1 coordinate 7,096, forward strand.
TTAAGACCCGCTCACAACCCGTCGCCAGCATGATGAAAGGACTGGAGTTGCGGCGAACGGTTTCCATGGTTGCTGGCATCAAGCGAATGCATCGAAGTGGTCGAGCTCCCCATTATCGACCTCCTGCAAAGCAGAACATCTTTACGCAAGGAACGAAATCAAGCACTGTGCGGCCAACTGCTGGTGAGCACATCCCTAAGTATCATGTGTACCATGCATGTTTGTCTGTCCATGCGTGTGGATGCTTTGTAAGTACGTGTGCACGCAGCCGTTCGCACGTATGGACGGCGATCCATACGCACGGACGGTACTTTACTATTGTCCGTTTGGTCAATACCACTTGTCCAAGCGCGTGGACGAAGGGTCATCCGTGCGGACGACGTCGTCCACGCGTGCGGAATACCTATCCGTACGTACGGATGGGTTTTCACTATTGTCCGTTTTTCTCTTTAGTCTTCTTGTAAGACAACTAATTCACTTGCGCGGCGTCAATCGCGACAGATGACAGGGAAACGATTCAAGTCTACCTTCGTACCGAGTTCCCCGAGTACGAAACTCTGTGCAAAAAGTTCGACGACAGACTCGACGCATTCAACAGGTACCAACTTATGTGCATGACTGTAAATTGTGCGAATGCCATGTAACGACGGAATCGCATAAATGAGACTGGAACCGGCAAATGAGACTGGAACCGGCAAATGAGACTCAAATGAGACAGGGTATTTTTTGTGGTTTTCTGGTTCAAAGGGCCATATGGATGTGGTATCCATGATTAGAAACGGAATTCGTCGATAAATTTTGGTTTTAGAGCCGTAAAATGGCCAAAAACACGCGCCGATGCCTGAAAAATACGAGTATCGAAAAAAGTTGTACAAAATAAGACTATTGCGATATGTACATTTAAAAAAATTGAAAATATATCATAAAAACAAGGTAAGTTGAAAATTTATGGAAAATCCATGTCTACCCCTATCTTCGAGTGTTTTTTGGAGGTTTTTCGTGTTTGGTAAAGCAGCGACACACTGAAAACTTGGGGCAAACACGCTACTTTATGTTGTTAGGGTGGTTTATGCTAAGAAGTATTACATATATTGCGTAATATTGTCAAAATATATCACAGGAAACATATGTCACTTCACCAAGAGCGAGTGAATGTGTAAAAAGAGGCCTTTGAAGCCATTTTGCCTCAGGGTTTGACAGTGCACACTCAAAACTTGGGAAATCACACTATTTCATGTTGTTATGGTGGACCAAGTTAAGTTTTATCATACATGTTGCATATCATTGTTGAAACACGTCATAGGAAACGAAGGTCACTTATCCCAAAGCAGAGGGATGGGTGAAATGAGGCCTTCAAAGCCATTTTGGCTCAGGGTTTAATCGTGCACATCGTGCCAATGGTACTATCCTACCCAAATCGCTGCTCGCGCGGCATAGTGGCGAGATAAAAGCTGCCTACAACAGTTTTCACGACGCGGAACAAGTAGCGGTATATCTACATGCGTTCGTGAGGATGCAGAGAGTGGTGTTCGTTTTGGGTTCATGGTGAGATTGCAGCATGAACCCAAAACCAAAACCAGACCTTGACCTGTTCCAAATAGACACACGTAAGTCACAAGACACCTGAATAAGACACCTGAATAAGACACCTGAAAAGTCACAAAATCCATGAAAAAACATCAAACAACTTTTTTCGCGTTGTTGATGATGGCGGATGGTTATATACATCAAATATGATTGTGTAAGTTCCACGAAAAAATTGGACTCAAACGAGTGAGAGCATGGATACGCTCACTTTCGCGATTCCGCCCTTGTACAGCCATTATACGATCGGCCCCGTAATGCCATTTCCCCACCGTAGAGTGGTTGAAGTTGAAAAAATCCAACTTTTTCCACGGGGTTCAAATTGTTACGCATTAAGCAATGCAAAGTATATAAAAAATACATACTTGAAAAAGTTTTGGGGATTTTTCGTCGAGAACTACATTGTTGGTGATTTTTCTGAGTTTGCGTGGCATAAAATCACACCAAATCGTCAAAAAAACATCAAATTGATCAAAATTTGCACTCGGGAATGTTATTCTATGTTTAAGTGCATCAAATGTGTGTAAGTTCCACAATAAAAATGACCCCCAAAAATGAGACGCTGGAATGAGACTGGGGCCAGTCTCATTTTTGCGATTCCATCGTTATGTGGACGACGTTCGGACGACGTACGGACACCGTATGCCAACGTACGGAACATTGAGTCCACCCGTGTGTACCTTGCGAATGCATGGACCGTGTGCAACGGAATCGTCGCAACCGACGGGCGGGTCGTCGAAGGCCGATGACGAATGATGTGGTTCCGGTGTTTCTACAACCAGACACGTGGAGGAGGTGCCCAGCAACTTTGCAGATTCAGCCTTTCACCGAGGAGGATCAGGCCTTCGCCTTAGCCGGCATCGCCCGGTGGACGGAGTATCCTAGCATCAAGATTGGGCGTGAAGATTTCCGAGTGCACGACAGCGACATTGGTTTGAAGAGTTGTCAACGGTATTTCAAGAGCATCTTTCGAAGTCCGTGAGTGCCAACTCCAGCCCAACTTCTTACAGGCGAGATACCGGACGATGACGATGAAGATAGGTATGGGGAAATCATGAAGATCGTCAAGCTTGATCTTCCCGGTCACGAGATCTTTCTGTTGAAGGCCCGTTGGTACCCAAAGGCGGCTGCGCTTGCGGACGACATCAGCAAGAACATTTACCTGCGCAAAGACATGCCATGGGACGTGTCTCAGCCATTCGTTCGCGCAAACAACATTGAGAATCAAGTGGTAATTCAGGATGTTCCTTTCATGCCGGCTTGGCTTGCCCGGTACAAAGGAAATGTTGTCCCTTTGGCCATTCGACGACGAACTGATTGCTTGCGAGTTGTGTTGGATCGCAAGGCGGATTTCTTCCGTGAAATCGATGATAACAGTAGTAGCGAGGATGACCGTAGTAGTTCATCTGATTCAGATGATCGCGGATGATACACGATGTATTATATATGTAAATAAACCGTATGTGCACGGACACCTGTATTCACACGCACGATTCCGCTAATCCATGCGGGTAAACCCTTATCCACACGCGCGGATGTATGTGTCCACACGCGTGTTTCAACAAACTCTAATTTTGACGTCCATACGTATGGATTGGCGAATTCCGATCGTCCATACGTCTGTCCACACGTCGTCCGTACGCATGGGTTCGTTCGTTGACACGCCCCCATGGTGCCCATATATGGCTGATGAAGGGGCAAGCAACGCTCGGGCACACCCAGGCCCGGGTGCAATGGCTGTCCACACGTGCGGACAAGCGCAAACGAGTGGCGCAGCACGGGCCTCACACTGTCCATACGCCCGTCCACACGTCGTCCGTACGCGTCGGTACGACCCAGGGACACGCCCCCATGGTGTCCATGTGGCTGATGAAGGGGCAGGAAATGCTCGGGTACACCCAGGCCCGGGTGCAATGGCTGTCCACACGTGCGGACAAGCGCAAACGAGTGGCACGGCACGGGCCTCACACTGTCCATACGCCCGTCCACACGTCGTCCGTACGCATCAGTACGTCCAGGGACACGTCCACATGGTGTCCACATGGCTAAGGAGGGGGCAAGCAGTGCTCGGGTACACCCAGGCCCGGGTGCAATGGCTGTCCACACGTGCCAGTGTCTACACTGGGACATATCCGGACTCGTTGAGACCGTAGTGCGTGCGGTGCCGTCGGGGATGAGACCGCTCTCCGAATCGTCCCATCGAGCCCGGTTCACTCCGATACCGCCCTTCGGGCGGTACCGTCGGTCCCAAGACCGCCCTTCGGGCGGTCTCATCGGTTCCGGTTTGGCATGATACCGCCCTGCGGGCGGTGCCATCGGTTTCGGTCCAGCTCGGCTCTGACCCTCATTCCGGCTCGTCGGTTCTCACAGTCTTTTTCGATACGTTTCAATCCGAGCGAAAATTCCGATTGCACTGAAAACTGACCGCACGTTCGATAGCTTGAAATGACAGAATTGAACTCCTCTACACGTGACACAAAAATACGGGACGATTGGATGAGCGACGCGTATGTTATGGCCCGATCAGCAAACCCTATCATTTATGGCGACATAAATCCCACGTTCCCCTGAAAATTCCGATTCAAGGTAGATATCTTCCGCGGAGGTGACTCGGCTCGCATTGGGAATTTACTTCGGCCACATTTCGGCCCGTCTCGGCCCGAACCCAAAATTGCCCGCCGCAGGCGCAAAATTTTAATTTTAAGTATGACAATTTGTCAAAAATCGATAAAATTTTGGAAATTTATCGATTTTCCCCTCAATGCGACTCGGCCCATCCGCAACTTTTCTTTCGGCCCGCCTTCGGCCCGGGCCTCCGTGACACGGCCCCGGGCCGGCCAATCCCAGGAAGATATCTTCCCTGTTCTGGTTGCACTGAAAACTTACCGCATGCCTTCGTTCGATAGCTTGAAATGACGGCATCGAACTCCTCTACACGTGACACAAAATTACGGGACGATCGGATAAGTGACGCGTATGTTATGGCCCGATCAGCAAACTCCATCAGTATGGCATTATTATACCTACTATACTATATATCCGTAGAGTACGGCTGTTATTCGCTCACTGAGAGGAGCCCTTACAGTCCTTGAAAAACATTTTGTGAGAGCTGAGAGAGCCCAAGCTTCGTCTCAACAATCCACTTGTCACGATTACAACGTTCGGCGTGGGAGGCACCACAATCACCGGTGTTGAAGATTTTGGGGGACACTGACGGGTCGACCCGTCGCTTCCGATACACGATGAGACGGACTCGATATTTTTTTTGGCATCGACGGTGCTGGGACACGATGGGACCGTGATATCTCTGGGTCCGTCGGGTCCGAGACCGTAGCTAGTTCAGTATCGATGGTACTGGGACGTGGCGAGACCGCGTATTATTTGGGTCCGTCAGTTCCGGTACACGATGAGACCGTCCAAAAAATCGTACCGTCGGGGATGGGACCGTGGGGGTCCGTGCGTACCGGATCCGAATCCGATCCTGAACCGGTACCAGTGTCGACACTGACACGTGCGGACAAGCGCAAACGAGTGGCACGGCACGGGCCTCACACTGTCCATACGCCCGTCCACACGTCGTCCGTACGCGTCGGTACGGTCCAGGGACACGTCCCCATGGTGTCCATATGGCTGAGGAGGGGTAGAAACGGCATTTCTCGCTGTCCGCACGTGTGGACAACAATTTTCAGTGGTTCATACGTATGGACGACACCTATCCATACGATCGGGCAGTGTACGGAGCGTCCACACGCGTAATAAAATCAGGTAAACTAGCATACGTCGTCCACACGGAAGCGCACGTATGGACGACGTGTGGATTTATCGTATGGACACCGTATGAACATCACTTTTACAAATTAGACAATTTCACACGCGTGGATTTAGCAAAAAAAGCGTCCATACGGCGTCCGCATGCCATCCACACGTCGGACGGACGGTTTTCCACGCGTGCGGACAGGCCAATAATTTGTAGGGGCTAGAGTGACACGCTGTCACGTAGACAATGACAGAGGCAGAGCTTAAGTCTCGGGTTAGGATTTAGTTCTTGGCTTTTCGATATATCCGTTGACGATATTCTATCACTTGAGATGTACGTGCTTTCACACCACGTCCCTAGGTTTTTGGGGATATCATGGTACCCCATGCACTCGACAACACCATCAAGGCGCACGCCGCCAACGAAGGCCATCAAGGAGAGTCCCGACGCCAACGCTGGAGCCGGTGTGGACGACGCTTCGACGAAGAAGAACAATCAACGCTGCGGTTCCCCCGACTACGGAGAGAACAAGGAGGGAGGTGAACAATGCTGATCAGAAGTACACCTACACAACATGCAACCACCAGACAAGAAGACTAAGGGTGACAGGTGCAAACTCTGTTTCAGGGGGGGTGGTTGACCAAAGCAAGGTCACCGGGTGTGTGGCCGAGCCCAGCAGCGTTCACCAAGTACTGCTCCGTGGACGGCATCCTTGCAGCAGGGACGCCACAGGCCACACATCAAGATGACATGGCCCTGCATCGATCACATCCATGCCTTCATCACCTTCGCTGAGGTCACCACCTGGCTTGGGACTTCTTAGTGGGCACGGGACCCATGAAGAATGCACTACTCCGAATGACCATCGATGCGATCTCTACATGGACATTGCGATCTCCGAGGCCGCCTTAGTCCTTAGCATGAAGGAATATGTGTCGTTACCGTTGTATGATCGAGCTGACGCCTCCGGAGGACGCAAGTCGCACTAGGAACGAAGACCCGGGTGTGTGCTTGATCAGTGAGATCGTTTACCGTGGTGCAAGTCCATCAGCGCGAGCCCTCAATGAGAACAGAATGGATGTCCGCAGAAGTCGTCTCCAGCCACGCCAAACCGCTGTTTCAAACTGGCATGGGGGAGAGGTCGGAATGGGCGCAGGAAGAAAAGCCTTGCTGTCCCGCGCTGACTGACGAGCAAAATGCAAATTCTGACTGGAAACGCCGGAATGCGAGTTTGCGGCCGTGGGAGGGCAGCATGGTTCATGCATGGTCAGACAAGACTTATATGGATCTCTGTGAGGAGAAAGGCAGCTGGGCCAACCACTGCTGGAAATGTCACAGTAACCTGTCATACGGTCACGTGTCATATCCGGTAGATCATCCTCGGTGATCAGCTTGTGTCACAGACTCAGGGTATTTATTCGTGTTTTCGCAGTTTCGAGCTTGATCCGTTCGTTCACCGTCCGAGCGTTTCCCCACAGTCGACGCTGTGTTTCCAACAGGTTATGGGCCCACCACGCTTCCACCACGCTTCCACATGCCATGGGCTACGGTCAGTCCGGCCCAGATTCCCCTCTCCTTCCTGGCTCTGTGGGTTCTACCCATGGCCCCGTTGTGGGGAATGCCCTGTCTCATGCGGTGAATGTACCCTCCAAGGCATGGAATCGGTTGGAACAAGCAGCATCGATAGTTTTTGATTATTCCAAATTTTCAATTGATTAATAGTAATATCCTAAATTGTCCTATCAATAAATTGTGATAAAAGAAGTCAGCTATCGATTGATTGTGATTTTTACATTATATTATCAATTGATTGCAATTCTAGCAAATGCACATCAATTGATAGTGATTCCTACCGAGGCAATATCAATTGATATGTTACCCCAAAATTTCTACCGAGGCTATATCAACCAAGGCTCGGTATCGTGATTTTTTGAACTTATCAAATAACGATGAATAAGTCAAATTTTATAATCAAACGATAACGATAATTTTTCGAACCTATCGACTGAGAACGATAACGATACCTATCGATAACATTCATGATTACCAATTGCGCCCTAATGGGTATCAGATTTTGGGTTTTACCAATCCTATCACAACAAACAATATATCATTGTGTTCGTCTATGAATGAGCTGTATCCACGTTTACCCATCTTGATTCACACAGGCAGTCGATAGTTCGTCAATAGTCCTGACACTCCGTCACACTGTAAATTGAGGTCCTCAATGCTACCAAATCGAGTCGAGAGCCTCCAACACACCCCCGCCTCCAATCTGAGGATGGGTGTCATTTGCATGTTTATTGGTTCATCTCAAACACACTTCAGCGAACCCAAATTAGAGACGAATGAAAAGCCTAGAACTCAAGAATGAAGGATCGGTTAGGGAGTTATATATTGCATATCGATGTGTGATTGCGTGTCACGTGCAAATATCAATCGATTCTGATATGTCCCACGGTCACGATCAATTGATTGTGATAATGCAAATCGAGAATCGATCGATGGTGATAATTCGGATTAGGCATCAATCGATTGTAATTCTCGGAGGTGGGTATCAATTGATTGTAATATTTTGATTGTGTATCAAATATGCATCAATTGATTCTGATATTCTGATATATCGATGGTATCAGAATATCAAACAATCGATTCCATGCCTTGGTACCCTCTGATGGCTCCGAGTGCACAGACAGGCAGGGCGTTGGATCATTATTTCTTTTGCCACTTGCTGTAGCTGGAATGTTTCCTTGGCATGTCCGATTATTTTAGTTCCTGACCATTTGCGGGGAACGAGACGCGGTAGCACAATTTCGGACAGGGATCCACATGATGTGCAGTTTGTTACTCGTTGAGCCGATCGGCAGAACTGTGTTATGAAGATGTGTTATTCTCAGCATGCAGACCGGCAGAAGAGCCTAGCGCGGCTGACCATTAGCTGGAATTGTGACCTAGCATTTGTTTATTAGTATCATGCAGCCTACAAAGCATCCTAGAATTGATTATCACTTGGGCATTTTCACTGAACACTTGTGACGTTGCTAGCTAACTAGACTAACATTCTCATTAGATGTAACTCTAGTAGCTAGGGTGGTGTCTTGTGTCACAAGCTGTCCACCTCAGATGAGGTGGTGTGCTGGAAATATCACAGTGACCTGTCATACGGTCACGTGTCATATCCGGTAGATCATCCTCGGTGATCAGCTTGTGTCACAGACTCAGGGTATTTATTCGTGTTTTCACAGTTTAGCTTGATCCGTTCGTTCACCGTCCGAGCGTTTCCCCACAGTCGACGCTGTGTTTCCAACAACCAGATGTTTTGCACAGACCGGGATGGCTGGGCGAGTCTGTGTGACGTTCTGCCTAAAGACCAGCAAGATCATGATGAGGGTCTAGATTGCGTGAAGGGGAGGTGTGTACGAAGCCATGCTGAGAAAGTGGTACCAGAGGACGACTTTGTTATCGTGGCCCGAATTTAGCGCGGTGGACCAGCGGTGGGACACTTTGCGGAACATCTGCTCCGAGACTTGGCATTAACGGGTCCCCAACAAGAGCAACGACTTCAAGGTGGAGCCCTCTGATTGCTCGGTTTACATACGGGAAGGACATTTGAGGCTGGTAAGGTTGCAGACCGCTCTGACCAAGCTGCATGTGTATCCCCTCGGGTCCCATCACGGGAACGCTGACGGATGTGGGACAAGTAGGTTCACAAATTCTGTGTCAGGACGAGCACGGCAATCGCCAGTTTGGAAGTCGCCAAGGCAGCCCTGAGTCAAGCTGGAGTGGGTACCAGTCAGACAGACTCAGTGATGGGGGAGTTTCAGTTGCCCCATTGCTACGAGATCAGAGGGCAGTGGCTATACCAGGTCCTGAAGTACGTCGAAACAGTAGACCTCAAGGAGTTATTCAGGAGGCGGTTGGAAGCCAAATGGCGTGATGTGAAGAGAGAAGAGTGTGTTGCACCGCGCCTGATCACCACCAATGTAGCTGGCAAGGGACCCAAGATTTTTTGGTGCCCCATTAACCCTTTTTTCGTGCTGTCTTAGAAACTTGTCTGGTTATGGCAAGCGGCAACCGATATCTCGTCTATATGGCATGTCAAATGGTTATTGGAGGCCGTGGCTCCTTGGCATCGCGTAGTCTAGTGGTTATTCGGCGTGTAATATGATGCGACCATGCGTTCGGCAACGGTGTGTTTTCCCTGAGTATGGTGGAAACTAGCCAAATCACGCGTGATACCGCCCGTGTACATGCAAATTAAGCTTGATATGGATGTACACGAGCATGGTGTCCATTCGGGAGCAAGTTAAATGTGCATTGTTTGACTTTTTGAAAGTTTAACACCAGCGCTAGGGGCATTATGATGATGCTATATGATGCTTTTGTATGGTTGACAAGCTGTAAAAAATTTCAAAATGGGATTTGCGCATAGTGAGTGTGATTCATGGTACGTTATGCACACGTTATGATAATCCCATATGTTACCTATCATCATTGAACCTTAGACGTTACCTCATGTAAAGGAACTTTGGAGGGAAGTGCGCCATTCCAAGCCCATTCGTCGAGTCGTAAAGGGAGGTGCCGTATCTACTATCTAGTCATTCAGGAAGGACTGGTCGAAATAATTAAATTTCGGGCAAAATCTTCATCGAAAGCGTTCTTGAAGAAATTCTTGGGACCCGAAACATTGACGTGGATGTTCCTAGTAGGATAGGCACATTTTGTGTGTCATAAATGAATTTTCTAAACATATGGTTGACCTTTAGGACCCAATATCCAAGTTTTTATAAACGTTTCCGCCAAATCCTTCAGAAAGGACTAGAATATCGGGTAGTAGCCACAAGAGCTCAGGCTGGTATGTGCGCAGAGCCAGAGCTGGTGACAGTCTTTGATCGGTTGCAGCCACCGCTGGAAGCTGGCGCATAGCCATCTGGACATCGAGGGGCTGAGGCAGTCGAGACCACGAAGTCCGTGAGGCTAAGGGTTCTACACCGACCCTGGATGACACACTCCTTGGTTGGGATTGGCGGGATTCACTACTTAAGTCGGTGAGCAGCCGAATGTTGGCGGGGAGTCACACGCCACTTACGCGCACTGAAAGCGCAAGAACTGTTTTAAGACGTCACTAATCTCATGTCGGTGGAATCCCAGACGCGTGCCATCCACAGACTTGGTGTAGTGCCCCGGGATCTGGCATGCCGGTTCACATACAGCTGGATATGCAGTGGTTCCGATGCTCCGTGTTGAGGTACGTGATCGGAATGACGGGATCAGCGTCGTCCTGAGAGGATGAAACTGGGACGCCCACTTTGGAGGAAGCCTTGCAATCGCAGAATGTTGCATATTCATCAGTTAGGTATTCGGACGTGGAATCACCCCAACAGTGGGTGGACAAGTAACGGCGGTCGTGTAGCGAGAACGCCGAGATGAAGTTTGGAACCCGCAGCGACAATGGAAGGTACGCTTTTAAGGAAACGCGACATGCTTAGGACGGGTTTTTTGGATGCGGGAGGTATTCTTCCGCGTTGCCTCGCGCGCTTGTCTACCCGCTTTCTGCACATGGTTTATAGTGCATGCAATCTGTAGTGGGCTCTGATCCGCTGGTGGAGATCCGAAAATACCTTCGGCGCGCAAGAAATCGTCGAAGCGGGAAAGTGGAAGGTAGGTTGTGCGCATAAGCTTAGGAAAGCGCGATCTTGCTGTTTTCTCCCAAGACCATGGAAGCTCGAAAGATTAATTTGGGCCCAAAGGAATGCGATAGTCGTGTGCGCCAACATGAAAGATGTCAGCGGTAGGGACATCGGGCACGGAGCGGACAGGGGAAGATAAATCATCCATGTTGTTCATGTATAACGCAAATGCGCATACAGCGTCAAAGAGAATAACACGTATATAGCGTCAAAGACGTGCAGTAGTGATCTTCAAAAGTTACTCGGCACCTCGAAAAATCAGGCAGTCACCGTGGAGTGCAATACGCGAGGGGGATAATGGATGGAAGGTGTCATTTCGGCTGTTTGCAAACATGTATGATCCCACCCCAGCACCCTTTTACCCGGCTCTCGTATTCGTATGGTGCACAAAATTTCTAGGTCAGTTGCACTATATACGTATGCCCGGCAAGGGAAGGGCACTGCCCCACTCGAAAGGGCTTGCTACATGCTCCCGGAAACCATCAGCGCATCTTTTCGCAATACGTAGGTGACGAACTTACTTCAAGGAAGCAAGCATCCCGCATGTGCATGTTCGTAGTAATAATCTTAGTTGTAAACTGATCAAGACGTAAATACTTACCATTTGAACCCGCCAGCTTCTTTCTTTTATACTGTAAGAACCATTAACAATCTATAACGATTGTTATTGCACTCGTTTGATCAGGATGTGTGCTATGCATTTTCCCACGTCTGGAGCACCGACGCGTCGTATATCGTGCATGGCGATTCCGTGCACCAGTCCCCTGGCTACTTCCATCACTCCTGCCATCGGACCCTACCTCCGCTCCACTACTGCTGCCATCTGACACATCCTCTTCCTCGATACTGCTTGCATCGAACCCCCACTCTTCGTCACTGCTGCTTGCATCGACGTCCTTCCGAGTCTGACAGCGCCTTCCACCTTCATGTGCAATACAAAAGCTGGTGGCCCCTTGAGCTGCCTTGGCACAACCCGCAGCCTGGCAACGCTTGCCGCCCCCATGCGCAATACAGAACGCAGATCTATTTCGAGCCCCCTTGGTGCAGCCCTTAGCCTGGCAACGCTTGCCGCCCCCATGTGCCTTGCAAAACGCGGTACCCCCTTGCGCCAACTTGGTACAGCCCTCATCTTGGCAGCTGCCTCCCTGCAGCCGTGCAAAACGCGGTACCCTTGCGCCAACTTGGCACAACCTCAGCCTGGCAGTAGCGCTTGCCACCCCCCATGCGCAAAGCAATATTTGCCTCCGGGTAAAGCCGGACTTGGCACAGCCCTCATCTTGGCAGCTGCCGCCCCCATGTGCCTTGCAAACGCGGTAGCCCTTGCGCTGACTTGGTACAACCTCAGCCTGGCAGCGCTTACACTCTATGCGCAAAGCAATACTTGCCTCCGAAAGCTGACTTGGCACAGCTCATCTTGGCAGCGCTTGCCTATGTGCAATGCAAACGCGTAGCCCCTTTCGCCAACTTCTGGCACAGCTCCTCAGCCTGGCAGCGCTTTGCCACCCTGGCGCGCACTGCAATATTTGCCTCCGAAAGCCGACTTGGCACAGCCTCCTCATCTTGGCAGCGCTTGCCGCCCCCATGTGCCTTGCAAAACGCGGTAGCCCCTTGCGCTGACTTGGTACAGCCCTCAGCCTGGCAGCGCTTGCCACCCCCATGCGCAAAGCAATACTTGCCTCCG
>LGRX02006293.1:0-10064 GCA_001247695.2 Cymbomonas tetramitiformis
GTTGGAAGTACTCCGGTGCCACCCATCTCCGTATCGATTGATTCGTCCAAGAGACTGAACTCTTCACCAGATATCTCAGCAGACTTCCAGAAGTCTGGGTTCTCGGAATTTCGCCACATTTCATTCAGAAAAGAACTGTAAGCAGCAGCAGGAACTTTGGACGATGAGCGTGTAACCAGCTCATCCAGCCTGTTCTTGCGCGCTGTGTAAGTAGGCGCCACGCTGCTAATCAGCATATTTTCAGCGTCAAGACGGACAGCGCTATACTCATGCGGGCGTTCAGCCGTCGCCAGCACGTACAGCGGGGTATTGCCGTTGGCGGTTGACGCAGCGCCAGCGAAAGAGATACGAAGGTTCTCATCTGCGTTTGCTGGCAAAATAGGCAAACTTTTCTGAACTGTTTCGCCATCGGCTGTTGCGAGATAAACATACACTCGCAGCACATGGCCGTCTAAAGAAGGTACGCGCTCAACTGCCCACTGCTTGTTGGGTAGCTGTAGTATGCTTCCTGCGCTCATTAATGCGCGAAATTGATCCAAAGTTGCCATTATTTTAATTCACGAAAAAGTAAAACAAAAAGGGCGATGAGCTGTAAGCGGTGTTATGCAAAGTAGGTTTTGGATTGTGAGGAAGACTGGTCGAGTTTATTGAGTTTCAATAAGTTTTGTTCTCTCGTCATCAAAATCTGAGAATTGCAAATCGAAGTATTTTATTGGACGGGCCGAAAGCGACAAAGAACTCGAATCTGCATTCAAGATCTCGATTTCGATTGATGACATCTGCACTCGATCCGGGAACTTGAGTACAGAGTGATGTTATTGGACAAAGTTTGGTCGATCGATCCGATGAATTTAATATGACCGACCGTAATATTCAAATTCAAAGTCATCGGCTGTCGCCCCTGACGAAACTGGGAATGAACTGTCGTCGTTTTTATTTCACGGAAATTGGCTTCATAAGATTTTTGAACTATTTTTCTGATGGGGCCGTTCTGGCGAATAGCTGACGAAGCTATCGACGAAGTTATTGACCTTTCACAGCCTGCAATATACTACACCCAGAAGGAAGACGATATCATAGAAATAGAAACAGACGTATTTCGCTCATCGCCAGTTAACGCTCCTCGCTCATCGCTATACAAAACAGTTTGCGACGATGAGATAATATGCTTTCCGTGCGTTGAAACGCCAATGCACTCGAAAAGCGCAGAAACTCCAATGACTGCAAACTTGCAAAAGACTAGCGACTCTCGCGCGACTCAGCGCTCATCGGACTCTGAGGACACAATAAACACGCAAGAGTCTAGTTCGCGAAAGATCACAAGTGTTGACTTCAATGAGATAACGCAAAGCCTTGAAGCAAGCTTTAGTTCACACTCCGTGGGTGACGAAAAGAGTGAAAGTGTGCTGAATGGGAAAACAACTAAGGTCGGAAAAGAGCGAGCAGTTTACACATCAGTAAAAAGAAAACCCAAAGTTAAGAGTCAAATATCAATCAAAGAACGAAACCTGTCACAATCAGACATGGAAACTATTGCAACTTATCGGTGCAATTGCAAATCGTTTTGCTCATTGATGTTTCACACATCAGCTTTAGCTGCTCAACGCGAAATGTTTTGGAACTTGTCTCAAAAAGATCGTAAAGAATGGATGATAAGAGATCTTACGAAGAGCAGGACCAGAACTTGTGACTCAAGATTCATATTTATGTTCTTCATATGTGACAGACCGGTAAGTTTGCCAAAACTGCTCATTAGGTTAATGAGCGGTTTTCCTTCTTTTCTATAAAATCCCCTTGAAGAATTTTTTTTTGTTCTATTCCTGAAAGTGTGCCAAAACTGCTCATTAGGTTAATGAGCGGTTTTTCCTTCTTTTTTATAAAATCCCCTTGAAGAATATCTTTTTGTTCGAATTCCTGAAAGTGTGCCAAAACTGCTCATTAGGTTAATGAGCGGTTTTCCTTCTTTTGTTTCAAATCCCCTTTAAGAAAGTTTTTTTGTTCGTATTCCTGAAAGTGTGCCAAAACTGCTCATTAGGTTAATGAGCGGTTTTCCTTCTTTTTTATAAATTCCCCTTGAAGAATATTTTTTTGTTCGTATTCCTGAAAGTGTGCCAAAACTGCTCATTAGGTTAATGAGCGGTTTTCCTTCTTTTTTATAAATTCCCCTTGAAGAATATTTTTTTGTTCGTATTCCTGAAAGTGTGCCAAAACTGCTCATTATGTTAATGAGCGGTTTTCCTTCTTTTTTATAAAATCCCCTTGAAGAATTGTTTTTGTTCGTATTCCTGAAAGTGTGCCAAAACTGCTCATTAGGTTAATGAGCGGTTTTCCTTCTTTTTTATAAAATCCCCTTGAAGAATATTTTTTTGTTCGTATTCCTGAAAGTGTGCCAAAACTGCTCATTAGGTTAATGAGCGGTTTTCCTTCTTTTTGAAAACATTCACTTTGCTGGTATATTTACAGGTGTGTTCGGCCTTCTACCAGAAGGTTTACAAAGTAAGCCAAGGCTATTTCTGCGACGTACGCGAGCGCGTTCTCTCTGGAAGAACGAATTTCATTCACGGGCTGACTGGCAGTGAGGCAAATCGGCGTTTGTCCAACAAAAAATCAAATGTCGTCGCCTTCGTGAATAAATATGCGGAAGAACAGGGCGAACCTCAGCCTCATAAACCTGAGACGCATCTCCCGTCGGGGAAGACAAGAGAAGAGATTTGGGATGACTATCTCGATTCTTTATCTATTCACGACCGCAAATCCAAGGAAGTCTCCTTGCCGTGCTTCTACGAAATCTGGAAAGACGAGTTCAAATCTTGGCTCAAAGTTCCGAAGTGCAAGCGTTTTTCGCAGTGCAGTGTATGTGCTTCGATCAAACTTTTGAAGGAGGGCACACCTAAATCCCAGCACGGTAAGCTAAATTCTGAAAAATACAGTATTTGCATTTGTTTTACGTTGTTTTAGAAGTTTGTATATTAAAACGTTTTTTTTTTCAGGTCAATACGACAAAATGCGAGAGGTGCACCTTAACCAAGCGCGTGCCGAGCGTGAGAAGTTCTACAAACACGGCCGAAAATCTAACATGACTAAGAGCATCAAGGAAAACAAGACGTGGTGGAAATATTCCTCTGTCATCATTGACGGGATGACCCAATGGACGACGCGCCTGCCGCATTTCAGGCGCATGCCATCATATCTGGACCGAAAGGACTTCTTGGACGTGCACAATATGGGTAGCATCATCGAAAACGTTGGCCGGTTTATGGACTTCAACTACGCGAATTACGGTGACGACGCCAACTTCCTGCTGAACGTGCTGCATCGTGACGTCACTCGAATTCAAGAGCACCGTCGTAAAGGGGATGGCGAGGAACCGTACCCGATGCCGGAAGTGTTATACGTCCAGCTTGACAACGTGGGCACCAACAAGAGCATTATGCTTTTGGCGTATATCTCTTGGTTGGTTATGTCTGGCGCGTTCAAGAAGGTGAAGGTGAACTTCCTAATCGTCGGCCACACCCACGAGAACATCGACCAGATGTTCTCGCGTTTTTCTGTGCGCTTAAAACGCAAGCTTGCGATGACCCTTGACGAAATGATGGAAATCGCAAAGGAGTGTTTCTCGGATGGCATCTTCACGACCGCGGTGGCGAAAGTGCACGATTTGAAGACCTGGTTCGGTGGTCGCTACGAGAACGTCTGTGGCATCTCCACGCAGCAGACCTTCAAAGCGTTCAAGAACGAGGCCGGCGAAGTGGTCGTGCAATACAAGATGTATTCCACCGACAAGAAGTGGCTACCAGAGGAGGGCCTCAAGGTGTTGAACTGTATGCCCGAGAACCTGCCTGATTTTGTCAAACCGAAAGCCTTCTCCAAAGAAGGGCTTACGAAGCTCGAGGATCTGGTGGACGGGATGCGGACCATTTTGAGTACGACGTTTACACCTACCCACGAGGCGTGGTGGGCGGAGCTGTTGAGGAAGCAACGAAAGCTGACCGAGGAGGGCATTTTCGAGGAGCCCAATGTCCCGTTCGTTTTGCCGAGCAAATTGCACGCACGTTTGAATGCCCCTTTGGTGCATGCCCTGGAAGCTCCTCTCAGAATCGCCGAAGCTCAGATGCCAGCAGCAACAGAAATTCCAGCCCGAATTCAAGAACGCGTAGAACGTGCACCGATTGCCGTGTACACGGGCAAACGTAAGGCGGTGAATCGGGCTGCTAGAAAAGCTGAAGCGTACGTGGCCAACCCGGTATGGGAGGTTTCGTTCGATCAGATGACCGTAAACAGCTACGCCGTTTGCTTCGGAGACATCACGGGCGTGAAGGCCAACGATGTATGCCAATTCCGTGTCAAGCTCAACGGCAAAGAATGGTCGGACCCCCTGATGCTTGTCCGAGTGCATGCACGGATTGTCTACACGAAGGAGTTGAAGTACAAGTACCTGAAAGTGAAGACATACACGGACACTAAGGAGCGAAGACTCGGAAAGGTGTTGGCAGGGAAAGCGGGAGCCTTCTGGGAGAACGCATCCGATACGCCGTCAACTGAGCCCTTCAAAAGTGCAGAGATATTGCTAGCGTGGAACATCGCAGCTAACGAAGCAAACGGTTGTATCCCAGAAGAACAGTATGGGCAACTTATAGTGGCACTGCTTGCGCAAAGAGCCAAGAAAAGACGAATTGATAACGGGCAAATGGAAGAAACCGAAGGCGATGAAGACAATAGCGAAAACGAGGGAAATGAGGAAGTGCCGACCTGTCCCGACCGGTCCAGAGCTGACCAGAGGTGTAAAGACCTAGACGACGGTAGCGATGTTGAAATGTGAATAGAATCAGTTGACTAAGACGCAAGAAATAGATGTACATAATGTAAATACGATTATTAGAGAAATCTGATATGGCAATTGCTCATTTCTTTTGTATGTCATGCTCGCTACCATTTACAGCACAGAAAATAAATTGCATGCTTCACCGCCGTGTCTTGGAAACATTTTCGTACGTGTTGATGGAAACAGTGAGATATATATATATGATTGACGGAGTCGGGCGGATATATATATATCACAGAAACCTAGAGCAAGCTGTCAGGCGGGTGCCTCGGGTTTCACAGTGCGAAGATAATTGAATAATATACTGAGAGTGTTTTATTCTCTGAGCTGAGCGTGACCGTGCCAGGCAAGACGGCACCGCGGGTCGAGGGGTGACACAGGCAGACGGGACTGCCACCCCCTTACAGTGGGGGGGCTAAAGTCACTGTCTCCATGACACCACCTCACCCCGAAGAGGTGAGGTGCCAAGGCAGCACCCAACCCTAAACCCTAGAGATACAAATGTTATAAGCCCAGGGGACTTTAGTGTCCAGCTAACAAGAATGCCAAGAAGCTGACTTAGAACAGTGGCTCTACGAAGGATTGAGGGGCAGGGGTCTCGATGCTCTAAGGGTTCTCTGCCGATGCACCGGACGGTGTAACGTCGGTGATCGACACCGTTGCAGATGTGCTACCGGAGAAAGACGGAAGCCACACAGGGGACGAGCGGAACGCCGGCCAATCCACCTCGTCGTCGCCATCGTGGACAGCATGGAAAGCCGGCGGTGCCTCATCAGGCTCCACCTCGTCGGATTGCTCATCGCAGAGGCCCACGCCCGTGAATCGGACGGACATGGCTGCCGCACCCTGCTGAGCGGGGTCGTCCAGTGGCGGGGGCTCCAATGCCTGCAAAGAGTTGGCACGTGGTGCCGGCGGTGGCGCAGGCGGCCACGCCGACATCGGAGGAGGAGGGGCCGCCGCGGGGGCGGTCGCGGGCGCCCGCCCCGGAGCGAAGGATGCCGCACAAGAGTAGGGGCACACACCCTCGGCGTCAAGGTGGCCCGTGGTCACCGCCCACAGGCGGAAGCAGGTGACACACACGAGGCCGGTGCCCTCCCACTGCAGGTAGCGGGCATTCTTCACGGGCTTCCACTCACCGACGGGGGGCGCCATCTTCTTCCAGCCGAGAGCATGCATGGAGCCGACGGTGGGCTTGCCACCGCCACCACCGCCGGCACCGCCCTTGCCACCACCGCCGCCAGCACCACCGCGCCCAGCACCACCAGATGTCGGAGGGGAAGGCGCGGAGAGGCGGGCCAAGGGGAACTCGTCGCGGAAGACCTTGGAGATGCGCAAGGTGAGGGCGGCGAAGGTGAAGGGGACGTTGGCCCCAAGGTCGCGTAACACCACCAGATAAAGTGGCGCGACGTGGGGGGAGACGGCCGCAGAGGCACGAAGGACACTGTAGAGGTCGGACACCATGTTGGAGTCGCTGTACTGCGGGTTCACCTTTTTGTTCTTGTCGGCCAGCGTGCGGAAAGCAGCAAGTTGCGGCGCGGGGTCGACGGTCTCGTCGAGAATGGTCGCCCTAAGGCGGACCCAGAAGCGATGCTCGTCGGGATCCCCGATGCCCTCCACATGGAAACGAAGGCGCTGCAATGCGCAGCGGCCATCGCGGGGATGGAACTCCACGGACTCCTCATACAGGGTGAGGGCGGTGGAGCGAAGAACCGTGGGGAGGACGGCGTACATGAGCTCGTTGAGGACGATGTGGTAGTCCGTGTACTCGTTGTCCAGATCCAGAAGTTTGGCGACGTCGTCACGGGAAATAGGCCCGAAAACATGATTCATGTTGGCGAGCAAGACCGCGAAGTCGGACTCAGCATCGGGTCCATCCAGAGTAAGGCCAACGGAGCTTTTGAAGCCATGGGTCCGTAGAAGCTTGGCCAACTCCTCGCCGTAGGAGAAGGCGTAGTCGATTTTGTCCGCGAATTCCGTACGCTGGGAGGGCTTCACAGGCGTGGACACCCAAACCGTGGGGTCAGCGTGGAACTCAGCAGAGGTGGCCGCCCGAGAGACTGGGGTCGGCTTGGCGGTCAACTGTGACATGCGCACAATCGGGTCCGCAGAGCCGCCACGGTCAGGGCTAGCCGATGAGTTGGGGCTGGCGGAGGAATGCCCTCCAGGTGATTCCCTCGCAGCACGAAGGCGGCTGCCGAGGGAGATGCGGTCCGCGCTCATGTCTGGAAGAACGTAGCGTGGAATGTTGGTCGGTCGGTTGTGCGAATGCCGCACGAATTCCGGGAGCTGGTTCCGCTCGAGGAAAAGGGCCGGTGCCGTAAAAAACACGCGGCTGGTGGTGGATAAGCCGGCAATGCGCTCAGCTTGTGCAAGCAGCTGGATTTGCTGCAAGCGGCCGCTTGTTCCGCGGGATCTTAGAGCAGTGAAAATCGAAACACCCACTAAGTGGTGAACCGATAACCTGATGGAAACAGTGAGATATATATATATGATTGACGGAGTCGGGCGGATATATATATATCACAGAAACCTAGAGCAAGCTGTCAGGCGGGTGCCTCGGGTTTCACAGTGCGAAGATAATTGAATAATATACTGAGAGTGTTTTATTCTCTGAGCTGAGCGTGACCGTGCCAGGCAAGACGGCACCGCGGGTCGAGGGGTGACACAGGCAGGACGGGACTGCCACCCCCTTACAGTGGGGGGGCTAAAGTCACTGTCTCCATGACGTGTCTTGTAATTTTACCGTTGCGGAGGCCTGCGAGCAAAATTATTTTCAACATTAACATTTTCAGCACATATATTTTCTAAATATCGCCAAAAACAGCTAATGTCAATTATCTACCCTAATGTCAATTTCATCGAATAGCGTGTTCTAGCCTGCAAGCAGGGATACTGAACTTTGTCCCCTTTGCGGCGTGAATGTGTTTTTTTTTTTTTTTTTTTTTTTTTTTTTTTTTATTTTTTATAAATTATTATATCGCGAAATATCGCGGTCGTTTGTAAGCCACCGCAAATTTCGCAAAAACTTTTACGAAACTTAGCCGCCTTAGGTTAGCGTTTATAGGGCTAGAGCCTAGTTGTCTCAGCCTCAGGCGAGGGACGGTGCGGTGATCGGATTTCGCTTGCGTCGGACAGCTCAAAGTTATTATCGACACCCCGAGATCGAAATGATATCGATGGCCCTTCAGCACAATAATCGATAGAAATATATAATTAAATAATATACGTCGATAATGCATAATGATAATCGATGAAAATCGACACCTCGGAGCTCGGTGACCATCGCATGCCCATGCCCTTCAGTAGAACAAACTTCGTGGGTCATATTCATATTCATAAATATCATATTGCATTCGCAAAAATTCCACGTCGTTCGTGCGGTGGTGATGATGATGACTCGCGTCGGGTCTTGGGTGACACATACTACATCATCATCATGGTGACACGTCACGATAACAATTATCTCTCTCGTCTGAGTCTCTCGTCTCTCTCTCTCTCTCTCTCGTTTATATACTACAGTACTCTACAGTATTGATCTAACATCTATAGTCAATAGTGTAGATAATAATTGAGATATGACTAGGTGACACAACCCAACCAGACGAGAGTTGTCAAATGAGCTCCGACGCGACGTGAGACGAGCTTAACTCGTACAAGTGAATAGATCAGACGAGAGGCCACTCAATTCTCTTCACATGGTGAGGGTGTTTGTCAGCTTCATCTATCTAGCTTAGTTGATTAGTATCAGCTGGGCCTTTATGATTATTTCATCCACCTCCTCTGGGCACTGGGCGCTGGTCGGCCTGGGATGACCCACTGCACATAAAAGGAGAGCGAGCTTTACGAACTATATATATTTTTTGGGGACCAATTTCCATTTTTATCGACTGATTAAACGACAACTGAAGCGTTTTCTCAACGTGTATTTGTTTACTGGGATACGCGCACGTTTAGTCTCCTTATTTTCCGAGTCTTCGGCTAAGTATGTATAGTCGGAGCGAACACAATGCCCATGAGCAGTCGAATATGGCTGTGCATCGCGGGTCGTTCACCTGCATGACACCTGCTATCATTTTTTCCTCGGCTCTTTGCTACTAGTAAAGCACATAACCTCGCTCGCGAGGTGAGCCTTCAGAATCTGAGTGATACTCATGAAGGAACAAGCAGCGATCACAGTGGCAGACCTGAAATGCACAGAGTGCAGCGTAGTGCTAGAAGATCTCCAGTGCTGCAGGAGATGCAATGCGTGCGCAAAACACTTCTGTGCTCATCACACCATGTTCCACTTAAGTATCTCGAAACAAGATGTTCTCTCACCTGCGTTCAACATCTGCACACTCTGCGCCGGGACAAGCACTTCAAGCGTCGCGTTCAACCAGGGGGCATTTCAGCTTGCAGCCCAGGAGCTGAACGGTGGATCAAGCTCAGATTGGACGCGGGAGCAATCTGCAGTACACGGCACGCTTGGAGGTTTCAACTCGCAGCAGGTCGTCGTCGAGGCCCACCAGGTCGACTCCCGAACGCTTGTCGCGGTCGAACCGTCCGCCTGGCGAGTGGTGAAGCTTGCATTCGGTGGGGACCTGTTTCATCAAGGTGGGCTCCGCGCGCTACTCGTGACGCTGAAACTCAAGCTCGCAAGGGCGTTCGACGTGACTCCCACGCGGTTGACTCGGATGACGTATAAGGATGCCACGGGAAAGTACATCGACCTCGTGGACGGTGAATCTCTTCAGGACGCGATAGCCCAATTTTCTGGCCAAACGCTGCGGATAACTGTTGCCGTGTCTGCGCCTTGCTCGAATCGAGTGTGGCTGCATATCATGCGGAATGGTCAGCCAGCGAGCGTACGGAGAATACGAGCCCCCGCAACCCGGGAGGAGCTGCTCAAGGTGTGGCCAGGCTCCCTGCCCACTGAGTATCGTGCCGTACGGTCTGCAGGACCAAGCCACAGGTTCCGCCAAAGTATGCTTGAAAGATGCAGACCTTCACCTGTGGGTCGCGCCCCGCTCCGATAGTCTCCTTTCTTGGTGCTCTTGCTATCTAATATACCACGGTCGTTCGGACGTGTCAACGCTGAAGCCGCGTGTCGGTCGGAAAGTGTGCGCGGAGAAGTAAGTTGTCGGTCGGAACAGCGAACTGCATAGCCAGTTGTAAGTGCCTACGGCGAAGCGCTATATCGGTAGGAAGTGTTTACGACGAGGCCGGTAGTCGAATGGGAGTGCGTTTGACGAAGCCGGTAGTG
>LGRX02006293.1:22634-46619 GCA_001247695.2 Cymbomonas tetramitiformis
GGTACTGGCGCCTCGCTGTGAACCGGGACGGCCGCCGGATGGAAGTGGGTTTTGGGAAGCGGTCGTCCCTGTGGTGCCATTCTGGCGGGCACTGCCTCTTGGAGAGCTCGGTGGATTCGTCTGCCTTTGCTGCAAGGAGAGGCAGAGGGTGGTGAAGTACACCTTCTGTGTTTTCCCTTGAATTTTGTGGGGAGCACTTAGGTGCCCGCATGTTTTCCCTTTTTTTGACATGGGGTGTCCATGCTGTGTGGTGTGACTGCATTCATGACATAACCATGGACCAACAGGTCCCATCCATCGACCGGGAGCCACTGGGGGCATGCCAGCAGGGTCCGCTTACTCCGTAACCCAGAGACCAACAGTTGTTTGGCGACGATCGGTCACATCGTATCATCTTTCCATGCTGCTTTGCATTTGGGTTGGGAATATGTATGCGTTTGTGGTATGTTGTCACGGCCCCGCCCTGCTCTTGATTTGCTTCTCACATCCACTGGGATGATGGTGGGCTGGCTTTTGTTGGCCGATCTCATGCTGTTCAGTGTGTATGCTTATCCTTGCGACTCCTTTGGCGCCCCGCAGCCACAGAAGACTGCACTATGTACCCACGCCGGGGATCAAAGGATTCAGTGTGTGTGTGTGTCTTTGTCGGTGTTTATTATACGTGCCGAGGGACTCGTGTTCTTTGACCCTGATGTGTGGTACTGGCGCATTGCTGTGAACGGGGACGGCCGCCGGATGGAAGCGGGTTTTGGGAGGCGGTTGTCCCTGTGGTGCCATTCTGGCGGGCACTGCCTCTTGGAGAGCTCGGTGGATTCGTCTGCCTTTGCTGCAAGGAGAGGCAGAGGGTGGTGAAGTACACCTTCTGTGTTTTCCCTTTTTTTGACATGGGGTGTCCATGCTGTGTGGTGTGACTGCATTCATGACATAACCATGGACCAACAGGTCCCATCCATCGACCGGGAGCCACTGGGGGGCATGCCTGCAGGGTCCGCTTACTCCGTAACCCAGAGACCAACAATTGTTTGGCGACGATCGGTCACATCGTATCATCTTTCCATGCTGCTTTGCATTTGGGTTGGGAATATGTATGCGTTTGTGGTATCTTGTCACGGCCCCGCCCTGCTCTTGATTTGCTTCTCACATCCACTGGGATGATGGTGGGCTGGCTTTTGTTGGCCGATCTCATGCTGTTCAGTGTGTATGCTTATCCTTGCGACTCCTTTGGCGCCCCGTAGCCACAGAAGACTGCACTATGTACCCACGCCGGGGATCAAAGGATTCAGTGTGTGTGTGTGTCTTTGTCGGTGTTTATTATACGTGCCGAGGGACTCGTGTTCTTTGACCCTGATGTGTGGTACTGGCGCATTGCTGTGAACGGGGACGGCCGCCGGATGGAAGCGGGTTTTGGGAGGCGGTTGTCCCTGTGGTGCCATTCTGGCGGGCACTGCCTCTTGGAGAGCTCGGTGGATTCGTCTGCCTTTGCTGCAAGGAGAGGCAGAGGGTGGTGAAGTTCGCCTTCTGTGTTTTCCCTTGATTTTTGTGTGGAGCACTTAGGTGCCCGCATGTTTTCATTTTTTGACATGGGGTGTCCATGCTGTGTGGTGTGACTGCATTCATGGCATAACCATGGACCAACGGGTCCCATCCATCGACCGTGAGCCACTGGGGGGCATGCCAGCAGGGTCCGCTTACTCTGTAACCCTGGGACCGACTATTGTTGGGCGATGGTCGGTCACATCGTATCATCTTTCCATGCTGCTTTGCATCTGGGTTGGGAATATGTATGAGTTGGTGGTATCTTGTCACGGCCCCGCCCTGCTCTTGATTTGCTTCTCACATCCACTGGGATGATGGTGGGCTGGCTTTTGTTGGCCGATCTCATGCCGTTCAGTGTATTTGTCGGTGGTATCTTGGCACAGCCCTGCCCTGTTCTTGAATGCTTCTCACGTCCACTGGGATGATGGTGGGCTGGCTTTTGTCGGCGGGCCTCACGTTGCTCAGTGTGTGCGTGCGCTCAGCTCAAGGCGGACTTCCCGGGAGACACCACTCAGAAGTGATTGAGCAAATTAGAAACAGACAGAGCAACCCGCATCCGGTGGTCCAGAGCAACCCGCATCCGGTGGTCCAGAGCAACCCGCATCCGGTGGTCCGGCTGCCTCGGCCATAGCACCCCAGTGGTACTAATGGCACACGTGGGACATGCGGTGCAGCACTGGAGGAGCTTCCAGGGGCCCAAACGCTCATTTGGCTCTTTTAGCGTGTCACAGTAGTTCTTCATCTTCGCCCAGCCCTGCTCTTGCACGCTGCCTTCATCCCCACAGGTGCTGGCATGCTGAGCCAGAGGTCAGCATGCCTCATGCCATTCGCTCTGTGCGTGGGGAGGGTTTTAGGGTGGGCAGGATATTGTTTTGATATGCTCAATGTGGCCATGGGCGTCTCTCAGTGTGTATGTGTGTGGGGGGGGACGGTGGCCACCTCCCTCAGGGCTCGCGGGAGCTCTTCGCACGGGCGTTGCTCGCACGCCGCTCACTGCCCATCTTCCACCGCTGCGAGCCAGAGGGTGAGTGGGTAATGCAACGGCTGGCAGCCAAGCTGCAGCAGCTTGGGGTGCTGCACTCTTGCCACGCGGAGCTCAGCCGCATCTCGTCCCTGCATATCGAGATGGCGCTGCCGGAGAGGACCGGAGAGGCGCACGTGGCCCTGCACGCAGTGGCGCAGGTGTGGCATCCGCCTCTTATCCAAGAGCCGTTGTGGCGCGGCGCTGGCAGATGCGCACGGCTCTGCAAAATGCCCGCAAACGGCTGTGATTGCGACGGCTGTGATTGCGACGGCTGTGATTGTGACGTCTCGCAGTATGTTCCTTGTGATGTGCCCCTCCGTGACGCGACGCGCCCCCCTCCGTTACGCGACACAATCCCCTCCGTGACGCGACGCACCTCCCTCCGTTACGCAACACAACCCCCTCCGTGACGCGACGCGCCCCTCCCGTTACGCGACACAACCCCCTCCGTGACGCACCGCATCCCCTTTGTGATGTGACGCACCCCCTCCGTTACGCGACACACCCCCTCCGTGACGCACCGCATCCCCTTTGTGATGTGACGCACCCCGCTCCGTGACGCGACGCATCCCCCTCCTTACGACGCACCCCCTCTGTGACGCACCACACTCCCCTCCGTGACACAATGCACCCCCCTTCGTGACGTGACGCACATTGCTCTGCGCGGCGCAAGACCCACGCCATGCTCTCACAGCTTCATCTGCCTTGAAGCCTCGTCGCAGAAGACGGTGGGCGGGGGTGGTTGTGTGAGGGGGGGTTGGGCTTCTCCAGGTTGCGGAGCTTCTCGGCACCTTCCCCTCTCTGGTGTTCTCCTCGGACATGCTCAGTACGCTGCTGGCGTGCCCGGTGCCGCCGCTGCCCCAGGGGGGGGAGGCGGAGCAGCGGGGTTTTGTGTACGCGCGGGTTCTCTGTGCTGCCCTGCAGCGGTACCCTGCCGCGGGGCCCTCTCGGGAGGCACTGCTGGGTCCAGAGGATGCCAGCGCAGAGGGTAGGGCGGAGGGTGCTCAAGGGTTGAAGTGCCCACGCCGGCTGGCACACTGGCTGGCGCAGCTGCTGTGTTGCTGTGGTATTGAATGCGCGCTGCTCATCTTCCAGGATGTGTATGCCGCCAGTGCCAGCCGCTCTGTCCCGCTGGTCATCTCCTGCGGCGCCAAGGTCACCCCATCAACAGCTGGAGCCTCGGACACCGCTGTCCCCAGCAATGCTGTGGAGTATCAGGTACCTTCTGTGAGGGAGGCGTGGTCCTCCCCTCTACACTGGCAGCCCGTGATGTTGATTGACTATCCTTCTGTCGCTTGTTGTTACTGTGGAGACACATGGGGAGGGGGGGTGCGGGTGCAGGCCACAAGGGAATGCCTCTCAGCACTGCAGGCGGTGTTTGAGGCGGCGGCGGCGGCGCTGCCAGCAGGCGAGGTGTTGGTGGCGCAGGGGTGTCTCCAGTTCCACGACATGGCCACAATGGCGCCCGAGGTGGTCGCGGTGATGGAGGCGTGCGTCACCTCGCATCTGCAGCAGCAGCTCACAAAGTCCAGGCCGGATACCACGGCCCCGATGATAGCTGTGCTGCAGCGCCTCATAGACGGCGGGGTCAATACCATCTTCGTCGAAAGGTTGTGCGCGGCGGCCATGGGCACCCTCGTGGCGCGCGTCCTGGGTGGGGCCGCGGCCAGTGGGGCCCCGGTCGTGGATGCTGAGGTGAGGCTGTGGGCCGATGTTCAATGATTCAGCAGCGATGTCATTATTTCAGACACGACATGGGTCGGCTTCTTGGGAGGGATGCGCGGGTCTTCCACATATGATGCCATACGGTGATTTAAGCCCGTATTTAGTGGGGCGGAATTGCTATCAATTTATACAGTCCGAAACCGCGACCGATAGAATGATTTCGTGGATCCGAGGATCAATATTCACGGAAAGCTGATAAACCACATCTAAGACCGTCAGATTACCGTAAATTTTGCGGGGTTGCAGTTTGCCACGTGTCAACAATGTTTTTGACACCGGGGTCAATGCCCCCTAGTTGGGCTGGTCAAAGGCAAAAAACTCAGCGTGGCGAATTGGCTGGAACGAATTAGAAACGGATTTGCGGAATGCTACTTTGCACGCCTCAGGGCGCCAAGTGCACGAGCTTCTGTAGTCCTGCGACTTCGGGCCTGCGCGTGGGATTGCAATGATGAAAAGTAGAGGAACCGCGCATCCACCACCCCCCTCTGCGTGTCCGCTGAATAGCATTGCAGAGTCGCATGGCTTAGGCGAGCACCACGTCAGAGACCTTTAGACACGCGAGAGGTCACCGGATCGAAACCGGTACTCAATACCGCGTAAGATTCGAATCATCGCTTTTGTGCGCGGTAAAAATCGGAAATCGATGTAGTATACATGTACTTCGTCCATTAAGAAATACCAATCTTACGTGGGATTGAGTACCGGTTTCGATCCGGTGACCATTCGCTTTACTCCAGCTCAGCATTGCGCGGATGCTCCACCTGGCTGGCGCAGCGTTGGCTCTCACAGGCTCGAAGCGGCGCCACGGGGCTCCCTTGCAGGATGGGTCGGAGCTGGCGACGCTCGAGTGCCTGCTATCCTCCGACCTCGTGCAGTTCATCGTGCAGCTTTTGCAGATCGTACCTTTCCATAAGCAGCGCCTCTATGACGCCGCCATCACTCAGGTGCGCCACCTCATGCTGGCATCACTATCAAAAAACGTAAAGAGAAATTAGGGAAATATGTTGGTGTATCGTGTCAGCGGCGACGTGGGAAGGCGCGTGGTGGCTGTGGGAGCGATGGCTTCCTGGGGGCGGGCTGCCCACGAGCGCCATTTTACAACAGCACCTGGTTGCTGCAGCCCACACCTCCGCTGTGATTGAAGCATACTGCCCAACATCGTGCCTGGAGCTGCCGTTTCTTGAGCTTCTCGGTTTTGAAACTGACAAAGGGCCCATGGAGCGCGAAAGTGTGCGTGCCACCAGCAGTGCGAGTGACAAGGCACGCATGTGACGCAATGTGTGGGTGACCGAGCGCGTGCGTGCCACGGTGTGTGAGTGATCGGTTGTGTGCGGGGTGCTGGTACGGCGCTGCAGGTCCAGGGCCTGGTGCAGGAGCTCGAGAGGCAGCTGGAGAGGGGCACCATCTCCATCCCCCACCTGAAGCTCTTGCGCGTGTGGTACTCCAATGCAGGGGTGCTCATCACGGGGTTCGGGTGCCTGCCGGAGGGGGGCTGCGCCGGGAGCCTGGACACCTGCCTGCACGCCCTCGACTCGCGGCTGCAGCAGCTGGCGGAGTGCGAGGAGGCCACGGCACTGCTGAGCTGTCTCGCAGATGCCCACATCCCCCTGGTCATGCAGCCCTTCCTTGCGCCCGACGTGCTGCACCTCCTCGAGCAGACTCAGGTCGCCCCCCGTCCACGTGTCGCCCTTCTCACAGCCAGCCAGGAGGGATCCGTGCCACCTCAGAGCTCGTGGGCGCCTCCAAGCGGAGGTTCAGGGCGCTCAGAGCGTGCTAGTACACAGAGGCACGCCGGCCTGCGCACCTCAGCGGGAGCCAGGTCGCGGGAGACCGCGCCGCGCCGCAGTTTTCCGGTTATGGCTGAACCGTGTTTCTCTTGGAGGTGCCAACGCGTGCTGCCCTGGCAGCGGCCTGTGTCCTGAGGGTGTGTGTGCGTTGAGGCGCCGAGTGCTCTGCGTGAGACCCATTTCGGTGCCTCGGTCGACTTCTGGCAGTGCCACCTAGGGCACGCGGAGATCCTCCAAGAGCAGGGCTAGAGCGGCTCCATGCGTGTCACATGGTTGCCGCATATCACGGATGTCGATGGCCATTACTTCCAAGGCCAAGCGTGCGTATGGACGATAGTCCCCGTAGTACACAGGGACCCGCTGCTTTGATTGATTCTTCCCTTAGTACTTCCAATATCCGCTTTCTGTTATTTTTGTTGTTACTTCAATAAGAACAATCCGACAGGCAGCACGCACGTGTTCTCGCTTAAGGGTTTCAAAGACAAGAATATGATCTTGTGCGACGCTTGCTACGACTACTTGCAGTATCACCAAGAACAGGGGGTAAAAATAATTCCGCCTTTTGACAAGGAGAAAGAACACAAGCAAGTAGCTAAAATTGCAAGAAAGAAGTAGACAATAGTTACGGACTATGTAAACAGATAATTGCAGTTATATTTGTATAAAAAACTAAGTCTGATCGCTTGAAGCGTCAACCTCGCTGCCATCGCGACGACGTTTCACTGCCTGACTTAAACCCTCTTTGAGAAAAGCTCCAGTCTCACGAATCGCGTTTCCAAAGCCCCCTTGTTGAGCGGCCAGTTGTTCTTTTAAGAGACAGATCTCCTGAGCCTGTTTGAGAGTCTCGATCTCCTCCTCAGCCTGTTTCAAACGAAAGTTTGCCAGCTCTTCCTTCTCCGCTGCGACTTTTGCAATAGTCTTAGCGTCCCCTTCCGAAATATACCCGTGGGTACGTGCGAGTCGTGCTGTGTGCTGCTTCCGATCGTCCGCCTCACGTCGGAAGCTGCACACAGCACGACTCGCACGTACCCACGGGTATATTTCGGAAGGGGACGCTAAGACTATTGCAAACGTCGCAGCGGAGAAGGAAGAGCTGGCAAACTTTCGTTTGAAACAGGCTGAGGAGGAGATCAAGACTCTCAAACAGGCTCAGGAAATCCGTCTGTTAAAAGAACAACTGGCCGCTCAACAAGGGGGCTTTGGAAACGCGATTCGTGAGACTGGAGCTTTTCTCAAAGAGGGTTTAAGTCAGGCAGTGAAACGTCGTCGCGATGGCAGCGAGGTTGACGCTTCAAGCGATCGGACTTAGTTTTTTATACAAATATAATTGCAATTATCTGTTTACATAGTCCGTAACTATTGTCTACTTCTTTCTTGCAATTTTAGCTACTTGCTTGTGTTCTTTCTCCTTGTCAAAAGGCGGAATTATTTCTGCCCCCTGTTCTTGGTGATACTGCAAGTAGTCGTAGCAAGCGTCGCACAAGATCATATTCTTGTCTTTGAAACCCTTAAGCGAGAACACGTGCGTGCTGCCTGTCGGATTGTTCTTATTGAAGTAACAACAAAAAATAACAAAAAGCGGAGATCAACGCATGCGAGCGTCCCGTGCCGAGATCGACGCATGCGAGCGTCCCGTGCCGAGATCAACGCTTACGAGCGTCCCATGCCGAGGGGCCGTTCAAAGCACTTGCGAGCAACTGCTGTCTTGCGGGACTGTCGCGTTTGTGGAAGCGATGTCCCGGATGAAAAACGTCTGAGGAACTGAGGACCGGCGAAGGATGTGTTCGAGGTACTGACAGTCCACTCTATTTCTTGGAACTGCTGACAGCCAGGGTGGTGCTGCGGCGTGCAGTCGCTGTGTGACTTCATCGCCACGGCGGAGGTCGGGGTGCGCGATGTCACCGAGCGGTGCGCCGAAATGCGTAGCTTACTGACTCGCGAGCAGGTGTGCTAGGCCCCAGACTCTAAGTTTGCACCGCTGCGCGCGAGCACTCGCATGCAGCTGCGACAAGCTCTGCGGCAAGCCTAGTTGCAAGCATGCCCGCCGTGATCTTCCCCCCCTTCGAGTGCATGTGCCACGAGTGAGGAGCAATCGCCTCTGCACAGTGCTGACGTGCAAAGCGCAGCTCAGACTCCGGCATCATGTGAGGCATGTGACGCCTGGGGGCGAGGACGAGACAATGCCACTTACGATGGTGATCGGAACACTTGTTGCGGTGTGGCTCAGGCAAGCATCCTCGGGCGCATGGCAGCATTGAGCGGGTCCCGCATCTGGGCGTGCCGCTGGCGGGCAGTGCTGACCAGGCTCCGCAGCAGCGGGCTCCCCCGGCTGCATGCTCGCAGCACCTCTCTGCCGGCGGGCGGCCCGGAGCCCATCACCACCAAGATGCTGTTCTTGCGTCTCGTGCAGCCGGAGCTGGCGTCCGTGGAGCGGCTGTGTGTCTCGCTCTGGGACCACACGGCAGAGCTCGGGCACCTGGAGCACCTCCTGGGAGCGGCAAGGGGGGACCTCGAGATGCCCGCCGGGGGGGAGGATCTCGCTGGGGAGAGCACCCCGGCGCGGGCAGGGCGGGTTCTGATGCGGGGGTCGCGGGGGGCCTCCACGGGCGGGCGTGGGGAGATACTGGCGATGGAAGAGGCGGTGCTGCTGGAGGAGGAGCTCAGGATTCTGTTCCAATTCCGGCCTCCTGGTGACGCAGAGGTAGACATGACGCGCGGACGGCAGCCCGAAGGGATCCTGCGGGACGTGATGGTGCGGGTGCAGCAGGCCGCAGTGCTCGGGCACGAGCGGGAGGCCGCGCGGCAGCTGGCGAGGGTGGGGCCCCGAGCCGTGTGATCTTGGCATCCGATGGCCCCTAGCTGTCTCATCCTGGCATCCGATGCCCCCTGACTTCGGATCTGGCATCCGATGGCCCAACCGTCTGATGCCCTGGCCGTCTGATCCCGGCATCCGATGCTCCCTGCCGTCCGATTTTTAGCATTCGATCATACGATTCTGGCATCCGGTGGCCTAAGTGGTCCGATCCTGGCATCCAATGCCCTGCTTTGCCAAGAGCTTTGCCCTGGAAAGTCTTGGAAGCCGTGAGATAAGCCTGCCGCCACAGGTACGCAGGAGGCTCACTAGCACGCAGGGTCCAGATGCTCCCCTCGCTTTGCTCGAGTAGCGTTCCTCTCATCCAGTGCGCCATAACGTCGCAGAGCTTGCTCCGGTGGTGGGGTTGGACGTGCGCAGGTGGCGCGCCAGCTGTCGGCGTCCACGAGCCCCGGCCTGGCAGGGGAGGAGGAGTACCACGCGCTCGGGGCGCTGGTGGAGGTGCTGGAGAGCTCCTGGGATTGGCTCACGCTGCGCGACCCGCGCCTCGTGGAGCTCAGCCAGCAGTGCGCAACGCTGGTGGGCCCGCACCTGCGGTCGGGGGAGCGCCGCCTGCTGCAGTGCCTAGCGGAGCTGGACATCGAGGCCCTGGTGGAGACGCTGCAGCGCAGCACGCTGTTCATGCACCCCGAGGAGTTCCGCGAGGTCTTGGAGGCACTCAAGCACAACCCGCGCTTCGACGCCATCGAGAGGATGGCCGTGGAGGACCTGCAAGCCTACCGCCCCTTGCTGTGGCCGCTTCTCGCTGAGCACGGCTCCCTAGCCGAGATTCGTAACACCCTACGCAGGTAGCGTAGCTACCCCTCCTACCTTCGCCCTCGGAGCTTGCTCCGATCTGCAGGGGTCTAGGTCTAAGGGGGGGCGCTCCAGGGGAACCACTTCTCCTCGAGGGGGGTGACCTCTGAGAGGCCTCGCCTCCAACGAGGCGCTTCGGGGAGACGTGGTTGTAGGGGAGTGCGCTGAGGAGCCCTAACTCGCTCAAGGGGGCTATTTCCAGCACTTGCCACGTAGTAGGCGCTGCGCTGCGAATCTGCGTTCCCTTGAGAGGCATGCTGACGGGGCCAGCTTCAGGCCTTGAGGCATATCCCGGGCTGTGTTTCCGCGACGGCTGACGGTCGCGCCCGCGGCACCTGTGACATGCGTGCGCGTCACTTTCACTGCCAAGCTGATTGCCCCGGGGGTAGCGCGAAGCAGTAAGAATGAGATGAGGGAGGGAGGAGGGGGGGGCAGTATCGCGTCCCTGCATACGGCAACGCCGGCTGAGGCGGACCAGGCGCTCCAGAAGCTGTGCCACTGGCGGGAGAACTGCCAGGTGGCGGAGCGCGTCATGCAGTCATTGTGCAAGAGCGACAGCATGTCGGACTGGGACACCCTCGCGGCCATCTCGGTGCGCGGCGTGTGGAACTTTCGCAACCCTGAGGGCCCCGGTGAGAGCGACCCCCTCCACCTCGAGCGGCGCTGCCTGCACCTCATGATCGAGCCCATCGGCGCCGCCGGCCTCGCCACCTCCAGCAGCAACAGCTCCCGCCCGGCGCTTCGCTTCTGTCCCCGCCACAAGCGAGGCCAGGCACTTGGCGGCGGAGCGGGGGATGGTGACAGCTTGAGTACTGGGGAGAGCTCTCACGACCAAGTCCAGTGGATGACGCTCGACGAGGTGGAGGAGCTGCGTGACCGCCTGTACCTGGTCAAGCCCACTTACGAGGAGGAGGCCGGGGAGCGCACCCCCCCTACGAGTCCCCTGATGCCCGGGGCCGTTGGCATGGCAGGCTTAGAGGGGAGGGAGCACAATAGGAGGGCCCTGGGGAAGGCAGGGGGAGGCAGCCTGAGGTTGAGAGCAGTCGGCGCAAGCAGTGGTGCCAGCGGCGGCGGCGTTGGACATCCCGTGTCATCACCTCACCAGGAGGAGCGCCCCTCAAATAACATCGAGACGTTCCACCAGGTGCGGGGCCTCTTCCAGCACTGCATCCAGGCCCGCGCCCTGAGGGAGGCGCTCCTGCATGCGGCTGCTGGATGCCGCGCACCGTACATTGCTGAACTGCGCACAGGCGGCGCCGTCTTGAGGCGAGGGCTCTGCCCCTGGGCATGCCCACTCCGTGCCCCGGGCGCGGCCCGAGCGAACGCAGTGCGTTGTGGTTTGGCAGACCACCTCTTGCAAAGCTGTTCACCGTCTTGTACAAACGAAGGTCCCTTCTCGCCTGCCATGTATGGCGGGGCCTGACTGCTGCAGGGCACAGCCTGGGTGTGACGCTGTGACGGGAGTGGGGTGGTGGAGGGAGAGCTGTGGCAGGCGCTGGAGGTGGTGCGGGTGTACAACCACATCCTGGTGGCTCGGTACCTCGAGGGCCACTTCGCGAGCCCTGAGAGCACTTTGGAGTCCGCGGGCTTCGAGTACACGGCGGCGATGCGAGGCTACGACGAGTACATCCGTGCCAGCGCGGACCTGCGGGAGCTGCACCAGCACGTGCACGCCGTGGAGAACTCGCTGACCACGTGGCGGCACGGCGTCCAAATGCTGCGCACCAACTACTCCTTGCTGAACCACTACACCACCACGCAGGCGCAGCCCCACACTGCAGACCAGCCCTGCGGAGCGCCGCACAGCTGACCCACAAGCACCCCCCCCCTCCCTGCCCCCCGGGCACCGGTTCAAAGCCATCCCGGCTGTTGCCTTGTGCTGGTTGCGCTGTTCCCGTCTTCCGACGCGATCCCGCTGGTTTTGTTGTCGAGTACCGCTGGTTTTGTTGTCGAGTACCGCTGGTTTGCTCGCTTTTTCTCGGTGGATGTATTTCACTGCCTTTCTTCCTGCGCTCTGACTGACACCAGCTCGGCTTCCCCAGTTGCCAGGTGGCGAAAGACCGTGTTTCCGGAGCCAATTGTGGAACACCCCCCTTCCCAGCCTCAGCTCACTCGTCACAGCCTTTACTGAACTCGCTCACTGAGTCCACCCCACCCCTCCTCCCCGCCCGCCGCTCTCCTCTCCCGCGCATCTTTGCACAGGTGATGGACCTGTACGGCGCAATGGAGGCAGGGCAGTCCAGCACAGCGCTCCCGCTGCTGCAGTACATGCTACCTGCTTTGCGGGACATCTATCTTCGCGACTGGCGAGGCGCTGCCAGCATGTCACACGCGCTACGCGTCGCCGGGTCCAAGCGTCACATCGAGGGCGTCGCCCTGCAGGGCCTCTCCATGCTGACGCGTGTTGGCGTCTTCCTCGAGCTGCTTGCTGAGAAGATCCCGCCACGTGTCCGCCTTCTTCCCCGTGCAGAGGGAACTGGTGGTACTGCACCAATTGCAGGCGCTGCAAGTATGCCCTGCGTCTCACATATTGTGAATCCCATCCAATGGCTTGAGTAGCTCCAAGAATCCCATCCAATGGCTTGAGTGGCTCCAAGAATCCCATCTTATGGCTTGAGTGGCTCCAAGAAGCCCATCCAATGGCTTCGTGCAGTTCCAAGAGTCCCATCCAATGGCTTGCGTGGCTCCAAGAATCCCATCCAATGGCTTGCGTGGCTCCAAGAATCCCATCCAATGGCTTGCGTGGCTCCAAGAATCCCATCGGGTGGCTTGAGTGCACCTGGACGGGGGCCAGATGTGGAGCACAGGAGCATGGAGCCGGTCGAAGGCAGTGTTCGCGTGTCGCAAGCAGCATTTCGCCGGCAAAGGGCCTCCACAGCATTGCCTGAGGTGTAGCACCGTTGGGCAGGGCATGCATAAATCTGAGCTAGCACCGCAGGAGGGACCCTGAACGCACGCTGCGGTGCACTGTAGGCGGCGCCCACACAGCTGGCATGCTTGCCTCTCCGCAGAGAGAGCGGCCTGGGCTGGCGCAAGATCAAACGCAGGCTGCGCATATCTCCCCGATTCTCGCACGCGGACGTGCAGTGAAGCAGGAGGGGTTTGTCTTGACGCCTGCATCCAGCTTGCCCCCTTTAAGGCCTCTGCATCTTGTTTGACCACAGGGACGCTTCTCCCCACCACCCGCACGGACCTGGCGCCGTGGTATGATACCTGGCGCTAGAGTTTGAAAATCGCGCCGCGGTACGGCCTGTGTCTGATGATCTGGCGTGGAGGCGGGGCGGTGCGCGGTTGTGGCCGGTGCTTGGCGGGATGCTGCAGGCAACGCTTCCACCAACACGCTTGCAGCGGCGGCGATGGGGTCTGCCAACCTGCCCTGGTGGGACCCCAGCGGGAGGGGTGCTTCAGGGGTGGCGGGGGTAGAGGAGGCGGAGGGCCCCCGGAGCCCAGAGGTGGAGGGGGCACTCCGGCTCGGGGTGCCGAACCTGGTGGTGGCGGAGTCGGAGGGCGGGTTGCTGGCTGCAGTGCTGCAGCTGTGCGCACAGTGCGGGCGGCTGCCAGAGCCCAGCGAGCTGCTGCTGTGCCGGCGGGAGACGCACCACGAGGACGTGCAGCTGTTCCTCCGGCGAAGCCTCGGCAGCAGGGAGGCGCGGAGTGACAGGAGGAAGGCGGAGCAGCAACGCGTCGAGGCCTCCACTCTCGGCGCACTCTTCGATCTCGCACAGGTCACGCCACTCCCTCGCTCGGCTCAGTGCTGGCGCTGCCAACCGCCTCGCTCTGCCAGCTTTGTGCCATGATACTAAGCTTCGGAACAGACTAGGTTTTGTCAGAGCCGTGCGCACGCATTTGAGACTGCAATAAGGGGCTAATGGAGACTGCAATAAGGGGCTAATGGAGACTGCAATAAGGGGCTAATGGAGACTGCAATAAGGGGGGCTAATTAAAGTCATTGCGGTGAATGTAGTCCCAGCTCAAACCCCCTCTGAAAGCCTCAGGGCCGAACCCTGAAACTAGGAGTCCAAAAACCCCGGAAAGCATTAAGAGGCCCAGGTGTGAGTATCTCTATTGTGGACCCTGTTCCTAGTCAAGCTGGGAGACCAAACGGGCGACGCGTAGCAGCTCTTGGAATGAGCGGGAAATTGAGGAGAGTGGGAGCCGCTGATGTAAAGTGAATGCCCACACTCCCAAGGGCTGAGATGAGCTGCTCTACGTTGTGGCCCAGCCTGGCTAAGTTGGGAGAGCTAGGATTGGCGAGCTGACTTTTGTAGGAGGTAGAAACAGCCAGCTTCCTCTGCACAGTCACAGCTCACTCTTCGATGAGCAGCAGAGAAAATGTTCTTTTCAGACTAATGCTTCAGATTTGGTTTACCCGCCCACCCAAGGGAGGGGTAAGAGGGGTCCCCGGGACCCTGGAGACATATAGAGCCCCAGCTCGGGTGGCTGCTCTGACCGCACCAGGCCCCCCTCTGCCTGTTGAGGCTGACAGCCAGCCCCGAAGCCGCTAGAATGGCCGCGCCGCCTCTGAAGTGAATATACCGCATAAGGACCCTCCCTAAACACATGCCCGTCTCATCCTTGCACTGGTACATCAGCTAGGTATGTACCAGTCATTTCCGTTTACACAGCCACAGCACAGCCTTCCTGCTGGGCCCGAGGAGGCATGGGCGGGCGTCTCTGTACACAGTGGGAGCAGCCCGAAACGGCGGCCCCGGTGTTCTTCCTGGTGGGCGCGGACCGGCTGCCGCGCCAGCACCAGCAGGTGGTGATCGACGAGCTGCAGGTCTCCATGCCCTCGGCGACGCCCGGCTGGGGACGGACACAGTCAGCGACGCCGCTCGAGCGCAGCCGGTCCTCTTCATCCGGGGAGAAGCCGGCCCTGAGGGGGCGCAGCGCCAAGGAGGCGAAGGAGGGCACAGGGGGGGGAGTCGGGTACGCCCTCGTGATCCTCTGCGCGTCCGCGAGCGGGCTGCTGGTGGAGACGCTGGGCCAGGAGTACCTACGAGAGGTGCGGTGGAACCAGGAGGTGGCGAGGGCTGCCCTGCAGCGGTGCACGCGGCAGCAGTGGGCACTCCCGATGCTGGTGCGTGGGACCCCACTATCTCCGGCGCCCGAGCTGAGGCGCAGGAAGAAGAAGCGTGCGCCAAGGATGATCCCGGCCCGCACTCCTGTGGGGTGCTTGGCATGCTCGGGAAGGGTGGACGTTGCGACCCATTGCGCGCTGTTGCTGAGAGCAATCATTCTTGTCGGGCAGCTGCCCGACTCAGACCCCTCCTTGTTGTCCCTGACTCTCATCCTGGAACGGGGGAGGGGGGTTCTGAAATGCTGAGTCACGCTGCACGGGCATCACCCTCACGGCTGCCGGGATCTTGTACAGCAGGTGCCGAATCTCTCGCTGCAGGAGGCGCCACCGCCGCCGCCGTTCGTGCTCGCATTCACCTCTGCGTCTCCGACCCCCGTTGGCAAAACCTACTGTGTGCGGCAGATGGCGGCAGAGCACGGCCTGGAGATGATCACTGTGCCACTGCGAGGATGCGCCACGTCGAGCGCCATCGTGGAATGCCTGGGCCGGGATGCTTTGGGGGCGGCGGGTGCAGCGGGACAGGGCGCGGCAGGGGACGGGAGGAGCCTCAAGCAGGCGGACCGGATGGCCGTGCATCTGAACATCTCTCCCTGCGGGGTGGATGTGGCGGCCGAGCTCCTCTTCCAGCTGCTCCTGGTGGGCAATGTGATGGACAGCTCCGGCCGCCATTTCCCAATGCCCTCTCAGCATATGTACGCTCGATGCCCTCTCAGCATATGCATGCACACGCGCACACCCTGGCGGCCAATCCGAGCCGTTCTTTACGCGCTGCGAACCCTGCCGGCCAATCCGAGTGTTCTCACCACTCGCAGCTCGACTCCCCCTCCAGTTGACGGAACCCTTGTCCCGGGCACGCAAGGTCCCTGCCATAGGCATGTCGTCCCCGGCAGTGGTACGCGCAGGCCAGGTCGCGACTCGGAGCGGCCTTGACATGGGTGCCACCCCCTGCGGCCCCGGGAATGACACGCAGGTACCTCGTGGAGGTCCCCGCCCTCGGTGACACGGAGGGGAGCGCAAGCGGCGCCCAGTTCCTCTCCCTGCTCCCCTCCAAGCGTGTGTGCCTGCCACGTGGCCCTGCAGCGGGGCTCACCCCCGCGCCCCTGCTCGGCGACGGCGCTGTTGTGCAGAACCGGCTGGACCACTCGCTGAGCTCCGTGCAGATGGTGTGCAAGTACCTCGCCGGGCTGCAAGCCAGGTCGCTTCAGGTGGTCCTGCGACATCGGCCCCTACGCCCAGCATGCCAATGGAGGATAGGATATGCAGCCATGGCAGATGCCAGCGTGGCGCCAAGCCTTCCAGGAGCCTCCTTCTAGACTCAGCAGACCGTGCAGGCGTACCGCTCCACTGATTGGTGTGCCTCAAGTGCTCGCCCTGCAGCTAGTGGTGCGTCTCTCGCCGCCGGAGCAGGGCAGCTGCAGGAGGACTGCGAGTCACCACTGCGGGCTTGGTGCGGGGCGCCCAGCTCAGGCGAGGAAGCTTGGAGCGGAGGTTCCTCGCTTCAGAAACCACTGCACGCGAGCTCCCTGCGTCACCCGATGCCCACAAGCTCTCGGTGGCAGCTTCCTGAGACGTTGGGCATGGTGCGGTGGGCGGTGACGCAGGCTCGGCTGGGCTCCATCCAGTTCTCTAGCGCGCTCGTCGGGGAAATGGACTGGGACGTGTGCTGGGACATCCTGCGCCAGTATGCCCCCATGGTGGAGCTCGAGGAGGACGAGGATTCGGAAAACGAGTACACGACGCCCGCGGGCCACGGCGCGACGCCGGGTCCCCCAGCGCAGTGTTCCATCTTGGAGGCGTCCATGGTGCTCACAACGAACTTCGTCAGCGTGCTGTTCCAGCAGCTGCAGCTGATCGAGGGCTCGGTGCACCTCGGTGCGGCCCTCATCACCCCCCGGCTCCATTCCTTATCCCCCACTGGCCGCCATCCTGACGCTCATATTCCCGACCTCGATGTTGGGCTGCTCCGGCTCCTGCTCTTTGCTCCTGCTCCTGCTCCTGTATGGCGTGCGTACAACGCCTGTTGGCCTCTACTCTGCCGCTGCTGGCCGGCTCACAAGTTGGGGACGCCCGGGCGGCGCTGGACACAACGGGGGCTGTGCGGCAAGCGGGCACCAGGGTCGGAGCAGCTGGTGGCGATGGGCAAGCCGGACTTCCGGGCCAAGCTGGTGGAATCGCTGGTGGCCACCTCCGCAGAGTTCGCGATGCGCACGGTGAAGCCGCAAGGCTGGGGCCGGTGCCGCCCCGGCCTGAGCCGGCAGGGCACCAGCCGCGACGGCTCGTTCACGCTGCTGCGCACGTGGGGCCGCAAGCCCATGATCCTGCCAGCCCTACAGCCGGACGGCACCGCCAGCGGCAGCTACCACCTGCTGAGCCTCGACCCGGCCGCCGTGCCCCCCGAGGTGAAGGCGTACTGGGAGAACGGGTGGCGCCTCATCCAGGTGAGGTGGCAGCCACGTGGCGGGTGAGGTAGTCGGCGCGGCCATGGTGGACTCAGGGCCCACCCTCAGGCCTGCAGACGCGCCCGCGACTCAGGCTCGGCTCTTAGGCTTGGAGTGGAGTTAGATACCTCCCGGAAAGCATGACGTGTGGCATGGTGACATGTGCAATCCCGGGCAACGGAGACGGCACCCGCCGCAAGCATGGGGTGCCCCCAAAAATGTACACCGTGGTATATGTGTACTGGAAGAGCGGGTGCTCCACCCAAAATGCGAAAGTGGATGCGATATAATTTCGACTAATTACCTCGTTTTCAATGGAATATCGCGACGGCCAATTATTGGCAATCGTGGGATCTATTGTATTTTAAGTAATGAGTCGGTGGCGCTTGATCAAACGGTGCCCGCGCAATGAGCTAATTCCAAATCTGACCCAAGACTCCGTACGGAAAAATGAGTGGATGAATGGATGAATGGATGGGAAGCTTCTTACATTCGAGTAGCTCTTATTTTCAGTGGAGCACCCGTATAGATATATTCATACA
Organism: Cymbomonas tetramitiformis; assembly: GCA_001247695.2. Classification (NCBI taxonomy): domain Eukaryota; kingdom Viridiplantae; phylum Chlorophyta; class Pyramimonadophyceae; order Pyramimonadales; family Pyramimonadaceae; genus Cymbomonas; species Cymbomonas tetramitiformis. Next base: position 40,434 of record LGRX02006293.1, read on the forward strand.
AGAGTACGTTCACAGTGGATGTCGACCTTTCACTGCAATCCGGATGGGGCGGGGATGTGACTTTTTGTGTCGTTTGGGCGTAGATAATTGGGGGACGATCGAGAGTGGGTGTAGACAATTGCAATTTTGAATGTCAATGCCCGATCTGGATTTCAGGGCAGTGGCAATGGCCCATCTGGGCTGTCCCTCAATTGTCTGCGACCAACCTCCACAAAAAGGCATTTGCCTACGCCCAATCTGGCAGTAAAGTGAAATGTCTACGCCCACTGTGCAAGTAATTGAAATGCATACGCCCAATCTGGCCGTAAAGTGAAATGTCTACGCCAACTGTGAACTTAATTAACAAGAAAATGTTGGGGGCAAATTGTTAGATGGTCCCCCATTTCAAAATTCCACAATTTAGTGAACCCAAAAGTCACATGCTTAAGGCGAGCTTTTGTTTTTGTGTACGTTGTACAGTACTGTAGAGTGCGAGCGTGAGCGAAGCCGGGGCGAAGTCGGTGCGGCACAACACGGGAGCAGGGAGTCGAAAGGGCTCATCCGATTAAAGTCACGCCGGCTCTTTGGCTCAAGGCCTGAAGCCTCGCCTTGCCACTTCAGCGAAGGAGTTCTCAGATCATGGAGCGAGCGCGAGCGGAGCAACGGCGAAGCCCATGTGTCGCAAAATGGGTGCCGCAAGTGATGATGCCCGACAAGCTCATGATTAGATCAGATTTCCCCCACGCTGGACGTTCACGTACCGTCTATATAGATAGATGTAGACACCCCTCTCAAGGTGTGTGGGGTTTTGAGCTATATAAATAGATGTAGACACCCCTCTCAAGGTGTGTGGGGTTTTGAGCTATATAAATAGATGTAGACACCCCTCTCAAGGTGTGTGGGGTTTTGAGCTACATACGTATATATATATATATATATAAGGATATATATATATATATGTGGACGCCCCTTTCAAGGTGTATGGGAGTTTGAGCTATATAAATAGATAAAGACACCCCTCTCAAGGTGTAGGGAGGTTTAAGTTATATAAATATATGCATACACCCCTGTCAAGGTGTGTGGGGGTTAAGCTATATAAATAGATACAAACACCCTCTCAAGGTGTAGGGGGGTTTGAGCTATATAAATATATACAGACACCCCTGTCAAGGTGTGTGGGGGTTTGATCAATATTTATCTATCTAGCTATCTCTCTCTCTCTATATATATATATATACAACGTATATATATATACACCCCTGTCAAGGTGTGTGGGGTTTTGCAAAGTGGTGAGCACCGATGTTCCGAGCGCCACAGAAGGAAGGCTGAAGGAAGGCAGGAACATCCGGAACGGCTGCTGCCGTGATGCAGCAGTTAATACCTGTTTGACGCGCTGGCGGCTGATACAACGCGTGGCGGGCGACGGGGGGGAGGGTGCCCCCTGACCCAGGGGTACAAATTCCTCGATTTGCAGACTATCTCGAACGCGGATGCTCGAGCTCTCCTCGGGGACTTATTTGGGGCGCACCCTTCCAGCTCCGAGATGCCTGGCTTCGGCGCGTCTCAGCATGATGGGGCAGAGTCACAGCGTCACAGGGACGCGAGCACAGCAGCCTTCGTGCTGACTCGTGAGAACATCTTCAAGATGATCGCCATTGCGTTCCGAGTGCGGGCCAATATCCCGGTGCTGATTATGGGGGAGACCGGGTGCGGCAAGACACACTCTGTCAAGTACCTCTGCTCGCTGCTCGGGGTGGTGCTGATGACGCTGGACGTGCACGGCGGGCTGACAGAGGCGGACATCGTTGAGTGGATGCGCGGTCCAATCGCGGCCGCCCGGGCCGCCAAGACGGCCACCGCAGCCGCTGCTGCAGCCGCTGCTGCTGGGGGCACAGCCTCTCCCGGCGACGCTGGATCAGTGGCGCTGTGGACGCAGGCACAGGTGAGTCTCCCGGCCCAGGAGTTGGGGTGCCGGCTTCCTCGAACATGATTTGTCCAGCCGCATGGCCGATGGCGAAGGGACCCTCCGGTGATTTGGAGGCCGGCGCGACGCAGGTGTGGGTGTTCTTCGACGAGATCAACACGTGCGACGCCGCCGGGCTCTTCAAAGAGATGCTCTGCGAGCGCACTCTGAACGGAGTGCCACTGCCCACTAACTTGAAGGTTTGCACACAAGCCCATAAACCGCACTGTCGCTGTGCCCGCCGCCCCTGCTGCCCCCACGCACCTCAGTGTCACTGTGCCCGCCCCCTGCTGCCCCACGCCACCGCACTGTCGCTGTGCCCGCCAGCCCTGCCCCCACGCACCTCAGTGTCGCTATGCCCGCCCCTGCCCCTGCCCCCGCACCTCATTGTCGCTGTGCCCGCCGCCCCTGCTGCCCCCGCACCTCATTGTCGCTATGCCGCCGCCCCTGCTGCCCCCCGCACCTCAGTGTCGCTGTGCCCGCCGCCCCTGCTGCCCCCCGCACCTCAGTGTCGCTGTGCCCGCCGCCCCTGCTGCCCCCACGCACCTCATTGTCGCTGTGCCCGCCGCCCCTGCTGCCCCCCGCACCTCAGTGTCGCTGTGCCCGCCGCCCCTGCTGCCCCCACGCACCTCATTGTCATGCTGCCCGCCGCCCCTGCTGCCCCCCCGCACCTCAGTGTCGCTGTGCCCGCCAGCCCTGCTGCCCCCGCACCGCAGTGTCGCCCGTCTTCGACATCCCGGAGCCTAATCCTGCCGGAGCTGCCGGTGCCTGCTGTGAATCCGGCTCCTGTCGGTTCAACGAGCATTTCCATTTTCCGGCACCTCAATCACCCAAACAACATGCTCAATGCACGTAACAGCATGCTCAATGCACCGAACAGCATGCTCAATGCACCGAACAGCATGCTCAATGCACGTAACAGTATGCTCAATGCACCGAACAGCATGCTCAATACACGTAACAGCATGCTCAATGCACCGAACAACATGCTCATGCACGCTAACAGCATGCTCAATGCACGTAACAGCATGCTCAATGCACCGAACAGCATGCTCAATGCACCTAACCGCATGCTTAATGCAAACTCTGACCTCCCAAGAAAGAGCCAGTCCTGAGCGTGGGAAGGAGGGTCCCCACCTATGCGCGTGCAACAGGTGCTTGCGGCTTGCAACCCCTACCGCCCACGGGTGGAGCATCCGGCATTTTCCGGTGCCGGGCTGGCGGTCAATGACGTGCTTGACTCTCCAGACGGTATTTCCGCCGAAGTCCTCTCTGCGGGTGGCTCTTCGGACCGTCTGTCCTCCGGCAGCGAGGCGGCTGGGGGGCTGAGAGGAGGGCGTGAGGAGCTGGTGTTGGACAAACTGGTGTACCGTGTGTACCCCCTCCCGAGGACCCTTCTTGAATATGTGTGGGACTTCGGGACCCTCAGCCGAGGTGAACCTCTTGGCCCCGCACCTCATCCCTACAAATCCAGCGCCCTCTCAGACCCCCTCGCAGACCCCCTCACCCTGCTAAGTGACATGTGTGGTGCCCACTTGTGATCTATTGTTTTACCCAGGGCCACCTCCTTCTTCGGGGTCTGCTCACGTATAGCAGGGAAGGTGCCGTTCACGTGAACGTTGGTGTTTGGCCCTCACCAATCTGTCTGCTTTGTGCATGTTGTGCTGAGCAAGCAATATGCCAACTCTCTCTCTCTCTGCCGGTGGCCAGCCTGCGCCCTGAACGACCAGTTCACCACAGCTTGGTTTGTGAACACGTGTCTACTCCGGGCACCTTGAGGAGAGGCGCGTCTCTCGGGAGTGCAGGGGAGGAGCGGCGGTACGTCATCTGCATGGTTGAGCAGCAGTGTGCTGTGCTACTGGACCCCGCGAATCCGGTCTCTCGAGCCCCGTCAAGTGATGCAATGTCAACGCCGGAAAGCGTGCCATTGTCCTCCGGGGACGAGCCCTCGGTGACCCCAGAGGCCAACCCCATGGATCCCTTCGGGGCGCGACAGCCAATGGCTGGAGCGGAGCGCTTCCTCCAGCTGTTCGCAGAGTGCGTGCTCGCGGCGCAGTCCTACATGCGCCATGCACACGAAGGAGAGGTGAAGCTAAGCGCCATCCCCGAATCCACCCTGATATAATCTCATGCACCGTGATGCACCCCCCATAGGCCTCAACGCGTCCTGATGCACCTTAATGTATCAGTGAACCAATGGGCCCTGATGCACTCTTATCTGGGATGCTCCCAGCGGCATGCCCAGGATTGGGGCTTTCATTGGATGACGCTCTGTGGAGATGACTGAAGCTCCAGCGCGGGTGCTGTGCCCTGCCACAGGTCAGTGTGGTGTCTCTTCGGGACGTCGCTCGCTGCCTTAAGCTCTTTCGGTGGTTTACAGAGCTCTTGCCACGACAGCCAGGGCTCGTCCAGTCCACTGCAGAGGTGCTTCCTACGCTGCCACTGTCTCTTCGCCCTTTCCTCGGGACGCCTGCTGTCTCGCTGCTCACTCGCCCCGGCACCAGCTCCTCCACTGCCGGCGTGCTCAGGGCATCTCTCACTCGCAGGTGTGCACTGTGGCCTTGATCCTGGCGTTGGCGCACTGCTACTTTTTCCGCCTGCCTGACGGCGACGACGAGGAATCTGGGGACTCCGAGGAGAGCAGCCCTGAGGCGGGGCGGCGCCTGGGGGCGGTCCAAGCCATGCGGCGCCTCTTCGGTGCTGGCGGCAGCTCCAGCAGCCTGGGAGACGCTGAGGGGGATCCGTCACCCACGCCTCGCAGCGGGTCGGGGAGACAGGGGCTGCTCACCGCCTTCGCGCAGGTGCGTCACCCCCCTGGCTGGTGCCCCACCCCCTGGCTGTGCGTCACCCCCCTGGCTGGTGCGCCACCCCCCTGGCGGCCAGTTCCACGATCCAGCTATCCCAACGAACACCCCACTGTGTTCCACTCTGGCGAGCGTCTGCAGCGTGAAGACTTGTTCACGAACGGTGAATTTGAACCGCACGTTGCCACCACGCCACGAGCTGCACGGCGGCTGAGTGCACCGCCCGCAACTCTGAAGCTCTCTGCCTCGGCGGCGGTGCAGTCGATGCCTCTCAGGTTGAGACCGGCTGAGCCGGTTCTCATCTGAGGGGCTCACAGATGGGCAGCGCAAGAGGGCCGCCGTAGGCCGGAACCAAAGCGTCTGGCAGGGCTCCATGTGGGGGCAATGCGCCCGGCAGCCTCACAGCTGCACCGCCCTCTGCCCACACTCCCCCCCACCCGGGTAGCGCCCGTGGGCATCGCTTTCCGTCCTTTCATCGCGCCTTGGCCATCATCTTGCTCCCTCCTTCACTTGCCCCTCTCCCCTGTGTCCCCCCTCCCACCACCCCTTCCCATAAAACCGGCCACCCCGTAACATGTTCCCTGTGTCCCCCTCCCACCACCCCTTCCCATAAAAGCTGCCACCCCTTAACATGCCCCCTGTGTCCTCTCTCACCACCCCTTCCCATAAAAGCTGCCACCTCTTAACATGTCCCCTGTCGCCTCTGCCCCCTACAGGCGGCGGGACGGAGCAAGTGGAAGCTGCGAGCTCTCTTCAAGCCGGCGGCGTTCCGGGCGCGGGTGGAGGAGCAGCTGCGGTGGTGCATCGAGAGCCTCACGCTGCCGGCCGGGATCGCTGCCAACACGGCCTTGAAGGAGAATCTGTTTATGATGCTTGTGTGCATGCAGACGCGGACTCCGCTGATGGTGGTCGGGCGGCCGGGCACGTCCAAGACCCTCGCGATGCACCTGCTGCGCGACTGCCTGCACCGGACCATGAAGCCGGCGCGCTTCGCCGCGGCGGGGCTGCTGGACGTGGAGGTCCTGCCCTTCCAGTGCAGCAAGCAGACCACCGCAGAGGCGGTGCGGCGCCATTTTGCGGCGGCGGTGCGCCTGCAGCAGGCTCGCGGCCCGGCACTGATCGGTTGCGTTATGCTGGACGAGGTGGGGCTCGCCGAGCAGTCCCCGCACCTGCCCCTGAAAGTGCTGCACAATCTCCTCGAGCGGCCGCAGTGCGCCTTCATCGGGCTCAGCAACTGGGCCCTGGACCCCGCCAAGATGAACCGCTGCATCTACCTCACGCGTCCAGACCCCAGCCCCGGGGAGCTCCTCGCCACCGTCCAGGTGAGGGGCGCCGCATGCCTGGCATGCACCTGTATCATCATCCAAGCTGTTTCCCTACTTTGACAATGTGGTGCCTATGTGTAAACGATGTGGTGCCTATGTGTAAACGATGTAGTGC
>LGRX02006293.1:49503-66626 GCA_001247695.2 Cymbomonas tetramitiformis
AACGATGGGGTGCCTATGTGTAAAATGTGGTGCCTATGTGTAAAATGTGGTGCCTATGTGTAAACTATGCGGGGAATGCAGCGATCCCTGCTGCTTGGGATGGACCACGAGGAAGAGCCTGGAATAGAGACTGAGACTGAGCTGTAGGTGTTGTTGAGAGAGAACGCTGGGATCAGGCCTGTGATGGTGCATCTGGTGGTGCCTGGGGTGGAGCCCAAGATTGAGCCTGAGACAAGATCTGGAGTTTGAGCTTGGGACGCGGCCTGAGATGGCACTTGAAAAATAGCCTGAGATGGAGTCTGGGGTGGAGCATAAGAAGGAGCCTGAGATGGCCCGAAGATGGAGCTTGAGATGGAGCCTCGGATGGAGCATAGCTTCACAGAGCTCGATGCAAGCACGAGATGGAGCCTAGGATCAAGTATGAATGGGTAGGCGTAGCACGCCCAATGGCAGCTGCAGGACGCCCGGGGAGGACCTTGCAGTGATACCTTCAGCCGCCGCAGCCTCCGTGGTTGAGGCCGAGCGCCGGTGAGGACAGGTACTTGTGTCGGCGTCGGCGTCGGCAGTGCTGCGCGGCCACGTGGAGACCTTCTGCTACGCCTACATCCAGATCACGGAGCAGCAGGCAGCAGCGGGGCACGCGCAATTTTTCGGGCTGCGGGACCTCTACGCCTTTGTCAAGCTCTTAGACCGCCTAGTGTGCAGCAGCACCGCCAGCCCGCTGCCTACTGGGCTCGCGGTGGCCGCCGCCATGCAGGCGGGGTCCCCGGGGGTGGCAGCAAGCCCTGGGGGAGGGGCGGGAGGGGGTTGCGGGGGTGAGCGCGGGCCGCTTCCTGGGGCTGCTGCTCCATGCGATCTACCGCAGTTTTGGGGGCCTCCCCCCGGACCAGTTCACCACCGTCGTTGCAACCCCATTCTTCCACGCCATTCAGACCGCCTTTCGCGATGCCCAGGTTCGTCCCTAGCCCTAGCTGCTTCGCCAGGCCCCCCTCGCCCTGCTTAGCTTATCTGCCAGGGTAGGCGAATGAGCAGCTGCAGCCCATACGAAGTACTCGAGGGTTTTCTGATGCTCTCCGCGTCCCATGTTGTCACATTCCCTCAATTCGTACAACCATAGATTTGCGCGGTGTATCACCAGCCGTAGATTCGCGCGGCATGTCACCAGCCGCCGATGCCTCCCACAGCTCAGAGGCCATTGGAGTCATGATCGCGCTTGTGGCGGGGCCAGGAAGCGCGCCCAGGGAAGTGGGGGGAGGGAGAGGGGGGCAGGTACGGATGACGACGGCGGAGCACATTTCGAACGGGCTAGCTGCCTCAGCGATGATGCGCAGTAATCTCGAGGATGACCGCAGCCGCCATCTGCTGGTCATCACTCCCGCTCAGGTGTCCCCGCTGAACGCACTGCGCGACAGCGGGGTGCTGGATGGCCGCCACGTGTCCGTGATTTTCGGGAGCCGCTTCCCGGAGGACTGCGCCTCGAAGGTGTACCAGTACCAGCGGATCCACACGATCAAGGACTGCATGCAGGTCGGAGGCCCCTCCATGTCCCCCTCGCGGCTCTGAAGCACGTTGCGGCATGCCTCGAACACATGCTGTGCTCGACTACTGAGGCGTGGTGTCGTACTCCTCTGAATGCCCAAACTGTGGCATATGACATAGGGCGTCATGCCCTAAAGCCCCTGCGCGCCGATGTGACCGCGGTGCTTCACATCAACAGTTGATAACGCAGCCTTCAAATTGGGCTCGCCGTGACGGGCATGGGGGAGAGGCGGGGAGGAATTTGCCCCACAGATGGGCAGCACGGTGGTGCTTCTCCATCTGGGGGAGCTGTACGAGTCCCTATACGACATGCTGAACCAGTCATACTCGCGCCGCTTCGCCCACATGTACTGCCGGCTGGCGTTTGGCGGCCAATCACGGCTCTGCGCGGTCCACCCGGCGTTCCGCTGTGTGGTGGTTGCCAGCGCGGATCAGGTATCTTGACTCCGGCTTTGGCGCCCATCCATCCCAGGGCGCCCCAAAGTCTCCTCCTGCCTGACCGGGCCCGCCAGCCGCCTTCCATGCGTTGCAGAGGGATCACTGGGCAGCCCACGGCGAGGCGCTGAGAGCCGGCTGGCTCGTGGCAGCCCGCGGCGAGGCGCTGAGAGCCGGCTGGCTCGTGGCAGCCCGCGGCGAGGCGCTGAGAGCCGGCTGGCTCGTGGCAGCCCGCGGTGAGGCCCCGGTCGACGGGACAGGGGAAGACGGAGGGGTGTTGCGGTGTGTGGACAGGCCTACACGCGGCTGCCGGCGCCCTTCTTGAACCGGTTCGAGAAGCAGGCCTTCGTGCCGCACTCCCTGCTCGGGGACGTGGAGCGCGCCGCTTTCCGTGACGTCTGCAGCTGGTGTCGCTCCCTTGACCGCTGCGCGGCTGGTGGGGGGGGCGCGGCTGCCAGTACAAGCCAGGCTTTCTCTTCTGCGGAGGTGAGTTCGACTCGATAGCACGAGCCGCCACGACCGCGCTGATTGGAGCATTCCGCGGCGGCGGCGCAGATGGCGTACTGCCTGCACACGGGTTGCGCGGGGCGGGAGTAGCAGGGCAGGGGGAACTGTGACTCCGTGCACCATCGGTTGCAGCCTTTCGTATCAATGTGTTTTCAGAACTTTGCCATTCATCGTCGCCCAGGCTCCCAGTCCTGAATCTCGCATGCTCAGATCGTGGCATGCGCATCCCTCCTCCGACCTGCATGATAGGGCAATGGCTTGTTCCCTGGCCCTATCATCCTGTCACCCTGTCATCCTGTCATCCCCCCCGGCAATCCATCGCCAGGCGGTTGGTGCTAGCCTACCAGGAATTGGCTGCAGCTGTTTTTTAAACAGCACAGAAAGAGAAAGCAGTTGCTTCGAGGACCGCCACGTGTTCAGGTCGGAGCGAGTCGCGTTGCCCCGACTGCAATGCCTGCTGCCACGCAGACTGATCGACCAAGCCGTAACACCTATAGCACCCAATCCAGGATGCCACTCTGTCTGCGGCGTCTGTAGGGCAGGGTCGGAACGCAATCTTTATTATTTTCTTGCATACAATGAGTCGGAATTATCCCTTGCGAGCCCAGGCGTGTGCAGGCGCGACCCCTGCACACGCCTGGGCTCCCCCCTTTGGCGCTGACCGTCACCGACACCGTCCTCCCAAGTTGTACAGAGGGTGGCGAGCATCACCAATAGTTCGAAGCCGCCGCATTGCTGTGACAGTACGCTGTTGGGGTGTGCCCTCAGCTGCGCCGTGTCCTCTGTGGCTGCAACGACCACGCCATCTGCTCCCTCCTCCTGAGCTCGCAGCACCGCCAAGGCGCCCTCACCTCTGGGGTGGCCAGCTCGCAAAAGATCGCCGCCGCCGTGAAGGCGAAGCTGCTATGGATCTGCTGGCCAGAGGCGATTGCAAACCCGTGCCCATCCATCGAGGAAGGGGTGGAGGATGGAGCATTGACCCCCGAGGAGCAGGCGCAGCTGCGGAGCGCGTACCTGGAGAGCCGCGGCCGCTCTCTGCCGGCTCTGCTGCGGCGTCTCTTTGCAGAGGCAGAGGCCGGCACCGTCGGTGCCACCTGCGCCATGGTCGCGACGTTGTCGCCCGCCACTGTGGACGTGGCTGCAGTGTTTGCGCAGGAGGCTGTGGCGATTGGGCCTGGGGCGTTCCGTGCGCGCACGGTGCGACACCCATCCGCTCAGAGTGACGCGCCTGTGCCACCCATTCGCGCCACCGATGCTTTCCGATGGTATATTTCAATGAAGTGATGTGAGTCGCTTGGGAGATCAGGAGAGGGGGTTGGTACTTCCTGCGCAAGGCGAGCGAGAGGCGGGGGGGGCGGGGCACCTGCGGGCGGCGCAGATGAATTTACATTCGTTTGACTCGGAGATGGAGATGCGACAAGAGGTGCGCAGCTTCTTCGAGGGGGGTGGGGCATTTGAGGGCGCATCGACGGCGGCGAGCCGGCAGGTGTGCTCCGCCGAGGCCAACCTCCTGGTGGTGCTGTGCCCGCTGACGTACTGCGACGGGGTGCTGATCGACCACGCGCGCCACATCTGCGAGGAGGAGCGCGCCCGCCGGCACTGCCGCCTGATGCGCACCGCGTCAGGTAGTGACTCCGCCCCCAGTCCCGCCTGCTCTCTGTGGAATGGCTGTGAAGGCGGATGGCTCATGCTGGCATGGCAAAAAGCGGGCGGCAGGTCAACAATGCATTGATGGTTGATCGTGGCATTTAGTGGGATGGCGTGGATATGTCAGGTGCGTGCGTCAGCTCGGTCCTAGGTCCTTCGGCTGGCTCACTTCGCACGGCGTTGAGATGGCATCGTGCTGCATAGCAGCCAATGGCATGACCACAGACGTTGAGAATCATGCCTCAATGAGCGTTCAAGCTTCGCTTGTTCTAGTGTGTATGTGTGTGTGCCTCTTGGAGAGCTCGGTGGATTCGTCTGCCTTTGCTGCAAGGAGAGGTAGAGGGTGGTGAAGTCCACCTTCTGTGTTTTCCCTTGATTTTTGCGGGGAGCACTTAGGTGCCCGCATGTTTTCATTTTTTTACATGGGGTGTCCATGCTGTGTGGTGTGACTGCATTCATGGCATAACCATGGACCAACGGGTCCCATCCATCGGCCGTGAGCCACTGGGGGGCATGCCAGCAGGGTCCGCTCACTCCGTAACCCAGGGACCAACTATTGTTGGGAGATGATCGGTCACATCGCATCATCTTTCCATGCTGCTTTGCATCTGGGTTGGGAATCTGTATGAGTTTGTGGTATCTTGTCACGGCCCCGCCCTGCTCTTGATTTGCTTCTCGCATCCACTGGGATGAAGGTCGGCTGGCTTTTGTCGGCTGATCCCATGCCGTTCAGTGTGTGTGCGCACATCGAATCCTTTAGCTTGCCTGGGCTTGAGCACCGGAATGGAATATTTCCAGGACGGGCCTGCGGTGCAAAGCTGGATGAGCTCCCAGCTATCCCACGTTTCCGACTGCGATTTGTGATGGGTTTGCTTTGCGCTTGGTTTGGGATGTGTCGAAGCGAGTGGTATTTTGCCACGGCCCCGCCCTGTTCCTGACTGCTTCTCACTCTGCTCCACTCCCATGCGACCCGTGCGAGAGAGGCACAAAAAGTCCACCGGGTCGGGTAGATTCCATATGTCTGATATACAGCTGTAAAGTTCCTGCATGCTTCTCACTCCACTGGGATGATGGTGGGCTGGCTTTTGTCCGTGGATCTCGTGCTGCTCCGTGCGTGCGAGTGCATCGAGGCGAGCCGTGCGCTGTGAAGTCCGCATTCACGCTCCCAGCTCCGCACACTGATGCCCCGCTCAACGTGCGATCCGATGTTTTGCCTGCGATTTGATTGGCTCCTGTATTAAGTCGGCCAATGGTGGCAGGAGCTGCAGCGCCCTCCACGTCGTCGGAGGGCATGGCGGCAGGTGCAGGCGGCCCCACGGAAGGAACGAAGCGGATCCTCTTCCTGGTGTTTATGCAGAAGGGCCCGGCAGACACTGGGCTGTGCTTCCCACTCGGAACGTGGTCGTGCGCGGTGTCTGACTGCCTGGAGGCCTCCCCACGCGGGCTGCCGGAGACTCAGGAGATGCTCCAGACGCCTCTGCACGAGCTGCTGACGCAGTGCCACCTGGACACGCTCACGCTGCTGCGGCGCAACTTCCGGCAGTGCCTGGCGCAGCTGCGGTACCCTTCGCACTTGCCGGGGGACATCCTGCAGCGCATGACCAACCTGCGGGCGCTGCTCGACAAGGACTCCGCCTTCCAGCAGGTGCGCCCCCCCTTCCTTCCTCGAGATCCACCCATCCCGAGGGTCCAAGCCCTGTTGCGCGGGCTGAGGCTGAGGTCTCCTCTGCCAGAGTGAAAGCCATCCTGGGACCCAGCTGTACTTCTTTCGTGCGGCAGATTTGAGGCTTCTAGGATTTGTACTGGAGCCCCGCATGAGCTGCCAGCTCGCGGGGGGTGGCAGAAGGGGATGATCCAGCCCGGCTCGGCCGCCGAAATGGGCGCTCCGGTTGACTTGCCAAGAGCAGGTGACCCGCAGCTTCGCCACACGTGCGAGCTCAGCATTTACCACACAGCTCCAGTGGCACCGGCCGGGCATTCGGTGGACGAGAGCCCTGTGACGGGGACTGATGGGGAAGCGCGGAGCGGTGTGTCCCAGGTCACGGTGTGGTGGATCACCGAGTGCCTCCGCGAGGCCTTCGCAGAGACCGCGCCGGATGCTGGCCGCACCGAGGGCTCCAGCCAATCAGAGGAGCCGCCCGTAGTGCACTTGCCGCCGGCAAGCCCGCTGATGCGCACCGCGGTGTCACCCGGCGAGGTGGCGCGGGCGGGAACCTTCCGGGGCGCTCTACAGGTGAGGCGCCGCGAGCCCCCTTGCAAAAGCCGCGGCGCGCTGGAGAGGGCCGCAAGGGGGGCTGACGCTAGTCCCCAGCAAGAATGTGCAAAGTGTCGTGTGGCACGTCCAAGTTGATTCTGGAACATGTGACATCGTACCACCTCGATGGATCCAACTGCCCCCTGCGCCAGCCACTCGTCAACTGCCCCCTGCGCCTGTCATTTATCAACTGCCCCCTGCGCCTGTCACTCGTCAACTGCCCCCTGCGCCTGTCATTTATCAACTGCCCCCTGCGCCTGTCACACGTCAACTGCACCCTGCGCCTGTCATTTATCAACTGCCCCCTGCGCCTGTCACACGTCAACTGCCCTGCTGTCATTTATCCACTGCCCCCTGCGCCTGTCACACGTCAACTGCCCCCTGCGCCTGTCACACGCTGCGCCTGTCATTTATCAACTGCCCCCTGCGCCTGTCACTCGTCAACTGCCCCCTGCGCCTGTCACACGTCAACTGCTCATGTCACTTGGCAACTGCTCCTGGACCTATCTCCCATCAACTGCCTCTGCGCCTGTCACTCCTCAACTGCTCCTGCATCTATCACTTGTCAACTGCCCCTGCAGCTATCGCTCGTCGACTGCCCTTGCCCCGGCATGGCCGCCCAGTGGGATGCGTGGCTCGGGGCTGGGCTGGCAGGCGCGCCTGCGGGCGCTGCTGCTGCGCGTGTTCACCATGTTCCTGGCGCACATGGACCGCGACGGCAACCTGCTGGACCTGTACCACGGCACCCAGCAGGACAGCGTGGCGGAGCTCTGGCTGTACATGGCCACCATGCCGCAGTTTGGCGGCGTTGCGGATGCCGCGGCCCGTCTGCGCACCCGCGTGGAAGCCGGCACGCGGGCCGTGGTGGAGGTCGAGTGCGGACGCCGGGGGTTCCGGCAGCCGGCGCGCTTCCCTTTCAGCGCGGTGCTCCTGCGCCGCGTCGCGCGGCTCCAAGCGGTGGCTCGGGATGTGAGCGGGCACCGCGGCCACGGAAGCTCCTCGCGCCGAAGCCGGATCGTGTGCACATGGTCAGCTCTCGCACAGGTAGGATGCTCCCGAGCATGCCTGTTCTATATCGCATGTTGTGTGCCCCCCCGGGAAAATGCCTGTTCGGCGGGCTCTTTCCGGTCGAGTCAACATCTAAACCGGTGCGTTTCAGCGGGCTTTTGCTCAGAGCCCTCCGATCTAAGCACATCTCGATCACGTTGCAATCACACGAAGTTGTAGGAGCTGACAGGCGGTGGCTGGGGGTGGCGGTCGCAGGTGGTGAGCACCACATGCCGTGAGCTGGACGGTGTGAGCACCATGACAGTGTGCCAGACCTGCCTGTCGAGCCCGGCGGGGCGGCCCGCCAATGGCCGGGGGGGACTCGGGCTGGGACGGAGGACCGGGCAGCACTCCTGCCTCACGGCGGACTCGTTGTTGGGGGCCTACCTGTGGGACATCCTGGCGGTGCAGGTGGCCCCGTTCCAAGGTATCCGCGGGGAGGAGGCGCAGCGGCACTACGTGGAGCTCGTGGGCCTGGTGATGATGTGCCATGCGGCGGATGAGCGGGCCAAGCCCGAGGGGTGCTGGGCTGCACCCACCCCAGAGTGCCACATCTACCACATTGCACAGGTGGTTCTCTCCCCCCCGCCCCCACCATCAGAGGGGCTGATATCAGTTTCTTCCCTTTGTGCATCATTTCCCTCCTGGCGGTGCGAATTGCGGAGAGTGGACTTTTCACAGAGACCCCGCATGAGATTCAGCACACACATACAAGCCCATGGAACCTGTGCCAGACTCGCGGTTGTGAATTCGTCCTTTCCCCTTTGCATCCTTTGTGGGGCAGCTAAGGCTCTGCCGGGCTTCTGGGGAGCTGCCGAGGCGCGTGAGCACGAACTGGACACTTCTTAGAAGCGCAGTGCGTGCGGGGCCCACGTGGCGGGGCACGCGCGCGGAGTCTGACGGCGGCGCGGTGTGGGGCGCGGGGGCTCTCCGCAGATCAACCTGATCCTCGCGGAGTGCGAAGTGCTGCCGCCGATCATGCGCCTCCTCGGGACCTTGCACGAGCACGAGGCCAGCAAGGCGCAGGGGCTGGCGGAGGCCCTCACGACAGTGCGCGGCGCCCTGCAGCGGGGCGGCCTGCACCTCCCCCGCCTCGTGGAGGCCTTCGTGCTGTACATCCTCAAGCCCTTCCAGCAGCTCCTCAGCGGGTGGTTGGCCCACCCGCGTGCGCGGCCCCTCTCATGGTCGAAGTGCGCGTGCCAAAGGGGAGGCTACGTTTCTCAGGGGAGAGCTCATCGCGTGTGCAGATTGGGCCCGTGATTCCGTCCGCACTCCGCATCGTATATGCCACGGTGGCATTGGGGTCTGGGTTCCCCCGGAGGGAGGCGCGTCCGCAGGGCTGGCACCGAGGTGGATATCACGACCAGTGGAGAGGGAGAGGGCCCAAGGCTTGGTCGTGCGGACTGTCTCCTGATGCCCAGCTGAGTGGTGGCGGGGCGGCGTACACAGGGCTGGGGGGTCGAGCAGAGGGGTCGGTCCGACGAAGGGGCTCCTCAGCTCTTCTCAGGGGCTGTTTGACTCACTCCGAGGGATGTTTGGCACGCGGGAGGTACCAGCCAACTCCCCTCCCATACCTCAGGAAGAGTGTGTTGTGCACCGGCACGGGCCATGTGCTGGCTCTATAACAGGAAAGACGGTTTGGAGAGTAAAATGGGAGTTCTAGGCTCAACTCTGGGATTCAGCCGTTTCAATCCCTTGTTCCCTGAGAGACCCTGAGGACCAGGCGCTGTGGGCGGCGGGGCCGTTCACTGCGCTCTCGTTCTCCAGGGAGCCGCCTCAGCCGCATTCTCGAGCGCCCAACACGTGAATGTGTGCTCCAGCGAGCCCTCTGACATCGTGACTTGTCCGCCGCCGCCCGCCCTTGCAGGCTGCGCTACCGTACTCTCAATTTGTCACTGTGATGGCGAGCATGAAGACCGAGCTGGAGTGGCTCGTCCAGTGGCACGCCATCAATTGCGGCATGCTCGAGTTCGACCCGGCAGACACGCCAAGGCCAACTCCCAATCAAGCTGAGGCTGCGGCGTCTCCCTCGTTTCCCTCGACGCCCCTCTCCTCCTCGTATGACGGCGACGACACCGCGTCATCCACGCCCATGTCCACCTCCAGCTTCTCACACGCCTTCGCCCGCCGCCACCCGACCATTCTGCCGCCGTGCGATAGCCTGCCACGGGTATGCTGCTGATGCTGCTGCCTCCTGCCTCACGCCTGGAGGGCGCAGAACACCTGTCTTCCGTCTTGTGCTCGTCACTTGAGCGCAGACCCGCATAGTGACCGGAGATGCCAGGGTGTATGGCATGTGGTGCATTTGTCCGGGGGACGTGCCGAGACCTGTGGGAGGGCCCCTCGTCTTGCCGCTCACTATCTGCTGCGGCCGCGCCCCCTCGCAGGCTGAGGCCTTTCCTCGAGCTTCACTGCACGAGCTCCTGCGCGGAAGATTTAGTGCGCTGCGGGGAGCGGGGGAGGGGAGGCGGGGGGGAGGGGCCTCAGCCGCTGCGGCACGGAGGGATGCTGCTGGCGACGTGGAAGGAGGTGCAGCATCTATCGGCATTCATCTCGAGCGTGGCCCAGCCACTGCGGCTGGGCCTCAAGCAGGCAAAGGAGGTGTGGGGGCAAGGGGGGTTCAGAGGGGGGCAGCTGCAGATGCTCGGGCGGTTGTTGGAGCTTTTGCCTGGGGTTGATGTCGCGGCCTTCGAGGCGATGTTGCTTCTCCAATGCCGGCAGTTTAGCAAGAGCGGTGACCCGGACGTACCAGAGGAGCCAGACACCCCCCTCGGGCCACCGCCAGTGATGCACCCCGGAGATGCTGTGGTGCAGGTGAGACCCGAACCAATAGGGCAGCAGGTCTCGTGGGAAGGGAGCGAGGGCCTTCTGTCCCACTTTGGGCTGGCGTGACGAATCAGGATCCGTGCATGCCCATGGGTGGATAGTTGCCGCGTTCTTTTGAAGGAAGACGGGCTGACATAACATCACCCTATCGGGATGCCATATGCAGGAAGACCTTTCTGCCAAGTTAGGTGCATGGTATCACCCAACATTTTATGACAGAAATTGCAGGAGGAGGGGCCTGGAGCAATGTCCAGGCAGCTGCTTGGCGCGCTTGTGTGCAGCCCCATCTGCTAAATATGGATAGAATTCTCAGAGCAGATGCGCATGATCCGCAATGAAATGCCCATCACCCTCATGGCGTGGGGTCCAGGAGGTCATTGCGAGGGGGGGCCTGGTATGGCGCGCCTGACAACCTCTGGGGTGCGGCGCCTGCAGGAGCCCGGGTCGTGGCACGAATTCTTCACCTTCACGCTGTTGCTCATCATGCCCTCGCTCATGTGCTCCAATGTTGTGGCCAATCAGATTCTCCTCCGCCGCGACGTGCGTACCCCGGCCTGCCAAATGGGATTGCACCCGATCCATACCTATTTGGGAGCGTCGCCCTGTAGACCTGGGCCTCAGATCATCTTGCACTGCCGTGGCACCATCAGAGTGTTGCAGCAAAATGGCGAGGTCCCCTCCTCCGGCAGCTGGCAGACACAGTGCGCGACCAAACAACAATCGAGATGGTGCTGAGCAGAGTCGTTGGTCAGCACATGCTGTGTAGCATCACCCGTGCAGCGAACTCCCTTTACCCCACTTACCCCCTCCCCGCACCTCCTCCCCCTCGGAATCTCCAGTGCGGCCTCGAGCTGCAAGAGCTACTAGGCCCACAGCTTTCGGCCAAAATCCCTCACCACCCGGCGTCCCCGTTAAGGTCTGAGTCTACCTCACTGATTTGCAGTATGGGGAGGCGGCAGTATGGGGGCGCGTATGGGGCAGTATGGGGGCGCGCCGTAGGTGCACTTGCTCTTCGATCGAGTGCTGTGAGGGGGAGGGGGGGCGCGTCGCAGGTGCACTTGCTCTTCGATCGCGTGCCGTGAGGGGGGGATGGGGGCGCGTCGCAGGTGCACTTGCTCTTCGATCGCGTGCCGTGAGGGGGGGATGGGGGCGCGTCGCAGGTGCACTTGCTCTTCGATCGCATGCTTGCGTACTTCGCGCAGCTCCGCAGTTACCACGGCGCCGCCTCCTCCTGGGGGGACGGCGCGGGGAGCAGCAGGTCCGCCGCCGCCGCTGGGCCCTCCCGCCCCCGCTCCCTCTCCTCCGGGTCGTCCTCGGGTGGGAGTGGCGGCCAGGTGTGGAGCAGCCGCTCGTCCGGCTCGGCGGAGACCCTCACCTCGAGGAGGAGCGGTGACAGCCGCATGAACGAGGCGATCAGCCACCGGTGCCAGCTGGCGCTGATGCGGCAGCTGCTGGTGCACTGCGGGCCGTACGACGAGTCAGGCGTGCGAAGCGTCTATGTCGAGGCCGAGCAGGTTCCGGGGCGGGGTGGAGAGTGGCACCTGCTGCTCACCATTCTCAAGGCTGTGCGGCTGGACCACCACCTGGACCACCACCTCTGTGTCCTCTTCTCCCAAGCGTACGAAGACCAGCTGATGGCGCAGCGCCTGCAGCCCTTCCGCAGCGCCGAGAATCTGGAGTCCCCGAACGCCACGCTGCGGCGGCTGGCGGCGGCGCAGCGGCAGTCGTGGCAGGACCTTGGGGCATCGGAGGGCAGCACCGTGCTGGATAAGCTTGTAGGGATCACCCACGTGCGCATGCTGCTCAAACAGGTGCCTTTCCTGCCCCCCACCATGCTGCCCCCTCCTCCGCACGTTGCGGGATCCTCCGTGCACATGTACTGTGCAGACACTTCATCACATGCACTGGTCGGTTAGTGGATGCTTACGGCGCCCCTCTCTGGGTTGTGATTGGTTGGTTAGTGGATGCTTGCGGCGCCCCTCGCTGGGTTGTGATTGGTCGTGATTACATCTGCCGGGCGGTGAGTGCGTGCAGGTAGCGCATCTGGTGGTCGGGTGGCACGAGGCAGAGTGCGGGCCGGAGGCACTGGCAGGCGATGAGGACAGTCTACTCGCTGCGGACCAGGTGTTCGAGTCGCAGCCACACGGGCGAGCCTTCATGATCTACATGCTGAAGCTGCTGCACCATCAGCTGGGCCTGCGGGCAGTGCTCCGCGTGCTGCGCAAGCCCCCGCTGTGCACGTACCTGTCCAACCTTTGGGCCTTCATCGACTCCGTGGAGCTCAGCAAGGCCGCCGAGATCAACTCCGCCCCCAACATCCCCACCTTCGACCCCTTCCCTCTCTCCAGCCCCACCGGGTTCGTTCCCCCGGCTTCGGATCCCAGGAGCAGGTATCGGCTGGTGTGAGACGCATGCGCTGACATTATTCGAGCTCTTCTCAGCTCACCTCGGGCAACGCAGATGGAGCAAGGCGGAGACAATAAGAAAAGTAGAATAGCGCTCTACTCTTCAGCCACCCCTGCGTGCTCAATTCATGCAGCCTCGATCGAAGCCGTCCATTCTCAAATCAGGACGGATTTTTCATAGAGCAGCTCAGGAGCTTAGGGTGGGCGCCGGAGCTGCAGGTACCCGGACATGAGGCACATGCTGCAGAGCGCCTTCGGGCTGACGGGTGACACTCTGGAGCGCGGCGCCGGAGGCACCCGCATAGCGCCGCGGGCCATCCCGGGGAAGGCAGCCTCCCGGCACGAGCTTGACGCCTTCGAGAGCATTCTGTGCACCCCCATGTCCTCCTCCCCCGTGCCTGCGCGCGGCCCCTCTCCCACCTGCCTTCTGCTGCTGGGCGCCATCCAGGCACTGTATCTGCCCCACGCCAGCCCGCACCCGCCGGAGTTGCCGGAGGGCTCAGTGCTGCACGCCTGGGCGCACAGCAAGGAGCGCTCCACGCAGCAGAGCTTCTGGAGGCGCCTTCTGCCGGACGCGGAGACAGCGCACCTCCTGCGACAGCTGATAACGAACGGCATGAGCGCGCCTACGCCAACGCGGGGACTTAACCGCACCCGGCCGAGCAGCTCGGGCAGCTTCCACCTGCGCAGCACGTCCTTCGGGAGCGCCATCCAGGCCAGCTTTGCGGGCGCGGGAGGGCAAGGGCTGAAGCCTTCGGCGGCGTCCTTCCTGAACATCTCAGCCGCAGCAGACCGGGCAAAAGTAGAGCAGCGCCCGACCACCGCCTTCCAACTGAGCCCGCTCTCCACCACCATGCGCCAGCTGCTGATCATCCGCGTGGTGCTGCACGCGGCTGCGCTGAGCCTCACGTGCCCGCAGCTGAAGAGCCCCAACTTCTTCCGCCAGCTCCTGCTGGGTGATACCGCGCTGCAGACTGCCTTCCTGCCTGCAATGCCCCAGGTGGCCCCCCTTCTGTGTACCCCGGCCCTGCACTCTCAACGGAGTTGGCAGCGAGGAAGGAGAGCCGCGAGCGGGGAGGGAATGGGGGTTTTGGGCCGTGACGGGGGATTTGTTCGCGGATGTTTGGGGGTTATACAGTATAGTCTCCTGAGAGAATTTTCCTCGGGTGGGCGGGAGGCACTGATCATTGAGAATAGTCCACCATCATGTAGTATTATGCGCATGTGCATACGCGTACGTGTGCAGCATCCACCTGGCATACTCAGGGCCATTGACAGCGCGCGCATGGCATGCCCCTCATCTGCGCCAAAATCATCCTTCTCAGACGTGGTATTGTTGCAAGAGGGCGCCCGCACTTGCGCCCTCACGAATCAAAGTATCGGCAGCGATTGCGTATCTGCTGTTCTATGGTGGCTACGCGAGTCGTGCTGTCGACGCAGCGCTCAGCAATAATGGTCATCTTCACTCACTCGTCGTCTTTTGTACATACAGCTGCCACACTCACAGTGAGCATCGAACGTTTGAGCGTGGACTGCGATGGTGGCGCGGAATAGGATTGTGTAACGAGATGACTCGATGGCTGTGAATGGAAGAAGCATGCTGTTGTGACTGACCCATCATGAAAGTGATGCGTCAGTGTCGTGTCGTGTCGTGTGACACCACCGCCTGACAGTGGCCCTTTCATGTGACGTGTTGTGTGACGCCATCGTATGACAGTGACCCTTTCATGTGACGTACAGCAGATTCATTGCATATTTTAGAAGGAAATTTCATATAAGTTTGTGGAGTGTCATTTGAGTGTCACGTCACAGTAAATCGAGCTGTCGCTGTTAACAGTGTGGTTAACATGGTAAAGGCAAATCACCCGGAAAAGGGCGTCTAGGCGCGTCTTTACCCGGAAAAGGGCGTCTGGGCGCGTCTCTGTGCTTTTGCGACCATGACAGCGCACCCGAAGGATGAAGCAAGATATGATACCGACCAATTAGGACCTTTTGAGTCGACCTACGGTCGGGTTTTCCCCCCATTCGCACCTGACACGTAGGACTGCAGAGATGGACGCTTGACATGGATGATGCCGCGGGCCCAGAAACTAGGTCAAATCATCCTAATGCAAGAAAAACCGACCGTAGGTACTCTTCATATGTGATATATATATATATATGATATATGTATGCCCCTTGGGCAAGTGCCGTGCGCATGAGCTCTCCCGTTCATGCATGGGTTTGGGTACGGAATGCCTTTGGGTTTGGGTTTGCCACGGTCGCGGAAAGCCCCACCGATCAAAGCATTCCGTCCTAGAAATATTTCTCAGGGTAACTTATCACGTGTATGATACCTGCGCAACGTCTGTTGCGCAGTATGATATCACAGTCGGTCAACAACATTGTGGGATTGTTGACCGACCGCACGCCAAGATGTTTGCCTAGAGCACAAGGGAGAATGACGATGCGTATGCGTAAAAGCAGCCCCGCTGTCCGTGGAACAACGACAGGTTCACTGTGTATCGATATGCTGTGCGTATGTGCAAGAACGAGGCCAATAGCAGTGGTGCTGCCGGCTTTGTGGGTGCGGTATGCGGTTGGATCCTCACGTGTGCATGTCCGCGAAAGGATCGCGAACATGCGCTCGTGCGGGTGAACATTCGTGCATATGCAATAAGTGCAGGCATATCAATTATGGAACGTGAGTGAAGGGATGAAATGCATTGATATATGTTTGATATAACCTGCTGCTGTCAACGCAGTGACAGTTTATTTTGATGTTTGAGCGCTGAGAATGAGTGTTTTGGAAATGTTTTCCGCTGACGAAACACTGCTCGGATTTGCAATACCGATCTTCACCGTTCGATCATTCAGAGCAGGTAATTGAACCAGTTAGATTCTAATCAGAGGTTCACGTAATATCCGTGACATCAACGTAAGCCAAAATTCCACTTTGATTAAGTCATGAATCTGATGTATGACGTGTTGTGTGACGCCATCGCACGACAGCGACCCTTTCATGTGACGCGTCATGTCCGCGCTATGGCGTGTACACAATGTGTTGTGTAACGGCGAGTGCTGCATCTGTATATGCATACACACGATATCACTCGGTGGCAAAGGCAGGGTCAGAGCCCCTGGCATGCGGGATTGATACGGGGCCCAGCAGCCCTCCTAGAGGATGCCCCTGAGAAGGACGGGGGATGGGCATGCGCGGGCAGGGCGACCTGGACGCAGTGTTCATGCGGGACAACATCACCCCATGTCCAAAGTGCAAGGCGCCCATCATGAAAAACCAAGGCTGCATGCACATGACGTGCCCGCAATGCAGCCACGAGTGGTGCTGGAACTGCCTGATCCCGTGGAACGACAAGTGCAAGGAGCAGCACTGGTTCACCCTCGTCCGCACCGATGCCGTCAACGTAAGGCCCTCTCCTGCGCCATACTCGACCCCCACCCTTCCTCCCCCTAGCTTTGCCACATTCCGGGTGGAGGCAAACCCCAGACGAACGGGAGGACACTTCAGCGGGTGTCACATGTGCAGTAAGAAGAGGCCCGGGGGGGAACCGCTCGCCGGACGATTGCACAAGCCCGGCACGACATAACGTGGCGCCCCCACCACTTCGGTCATTGCCCGGAACTAGGAGTGAGAGTGAGTTGTGCAGAAGCACAAGGCAGTTCGCTAACCTGTCAACAGAGACAGGAGAGGGCGCAGGTTGAGGGCGCCGAGGAGGTGAGGCCGGAAGATGACGGCCTGTTCGGATGCCGAGGGGTGGGGGTCGTGCGGGGAAGAGGTGTTCAGGAGGTGAGGGCCGCAGAGCACAGCCCGAGGGGATACTGCCTAGCTCACGCCGACGTGGAGGAGGCAGGAGGCGCCCTCTGCCGTGCCCTCAGTCCTCTCACGCTGCACATCCTCCGCTTCCTCACAAACGGCCTGCTGGCGCTCGGCCATGCCTGCAACTTCCACGGCAGCTCCGCCCGCAACATACAGCACATCGTGAAGGTGCCCCGCCCGCCCCAGCTTGTAACTTCGAAACTGCCTCAGAGGTGGCTGAAGGCCTCCGCCGCAATTGACGGCAGCTTGCAAGGCCGCACTTCTTCGTCCGCTCGCGTCCCGCGGCACTCGCAGTGGCACCTCTGCCGGGCGACCCCGGAAGACGACGATGCATGGAGAGTCCATAAGTAGGTGGATGATGGCGGCGCGGAAACTGCGAATTACTGGTATAGAAAAGGACCTACAGGTGTCCTACAAGCTACTGCCCTCGCGTCGGGAGTGGCCGGTAGATTTGCCATCTATTCAAAATCCGTAAGGCGGCTCAATCGGTGGTTGCAGGCGCCTCATCGGTGGTTGCAGGCGCCTCATCGGTGGTTGCAGGCGCCTCATCGGTGGTTGCAGGCGCCTCATCGGTGGTTGCAGGCGGCTCATCGGTGGTTGCAGGCGCCTCATCGGTGGTTGCAGGCGCCTCATCGGTGGTTGCAGG
>LGRX02006293.1:71083-97584 GCA_001247695.2 Cymbomonas tetramitiformis
CGATGACGGAAACACACAGGAGTTCCTATGGGCGCACGTGGAGAAGAACTTCACTGCGCTGAGCGAGCTGACTGGGTGCAACATCGAAGACACCGCCCTGGCGCTGCACCTAATGCTCAACCGACTCGTCGAAGCCGTCCCATACCTTGCCCCTGGGGACTTCTCCGAAATTACGACTCGTGAGCAGTATGAGCTCGCCGTACAGGTGCCCCCTCGCCCTCACCAAGCACCGTAGACTTTCTGACCCTCATCACTCACAGGCACCAGATTGAGCCCGGGGGGGGCAGGGGAGGCCTAAACGCTGCCAAGACCGCCAGATGTCACTGTGCATGAGTGTTGTTTAGGGTGACTCGTCCCGCCGCTGGAGCTGGGATGAGGTGCCAGGGGGGAGGGAACAGGTGAATTGCGTCGAGGCGGTGTGTGGACCGACGCTACAGAAGCAGCTCATCCTTGCCAAGCGCCAGGGCGGGGTCATTCTGTCATCGTCAGTGACGGCAGTGATGGAAGAGGTGCTGGAGACCGCGGACCTGGACATGCGCACCTCCGATTACCGCAACACGCACATCCCTTGCCTGCTCCGGCTCCATCAGACCATCACCATCCCTTACCTACGCCTCAAGCTCGCACCCACCGCCAATAAGTATAAGGTATTAACCCCAACCTGCATCTCAAGCTCCTAACCCAAGTCCTCAAGGCCAAGGTACTCTAAACCCCATCCCGCACCTGCGCCTCAAGCTCATACCCATGGTGGATCAAGGAGGGAGGGTCTGAGTAGTGACATGTGGGGAGGGGACGCTGGATGGGGGTTTCGGCTGAGAGCAGCTTCTAGATCTTTTCTTGGAACGGGAGCGCGAGCTGCAGCCTCTGCGTTACCTGCTGGATGCGCTTCAATGGCAGGCGCTGTGCCAGCAGCGGTACGGAAAGAGCTTGACACACGCGGAGGCGCGCCGGCTGACCGTGCGCGATGCCCTCGACTCCATAACGGAGCCCCGCTTGCTGCACAAATGGACCAAGGCAGGACGCCCCGCCCTCACCGTCCCGCCCAGGGCACCCAGCTCCCCCGTCACCACTCGGGTGATCGAGCATGCGTCACAGTAAGCATCACTATCACTATAAGAAAGTGCGCCACGTGAGCGCAGCCGAGAGCTCCGTGCGCAAACCTCCGCCAACCCGCAATCGGTGGCATCACTGGTTGAGGCGGCCCGATGAGCACTGATAAGCACACGGACTGCTGCGCCGAGTGACACAATGCCTGGGAGGGAGGGGGCGGGTGAGGGGCACAGGCGTGGCGTGGCTTATGGAGCTGCTGGAACTCCGCGCGGCTGTTCCAGGATATGTACAACGAGTGCAAGCGGGTGGAGCTGCCGGAGCTGGACGAGGACCCGGGGGCCGTGACTCTGAGCAGCACCTTGAGCCGGTCGGTAGGCGGCGACGAGGGGGTGCTGCCGCGGGTGCTGCTAAACTGGTGCTTAACGAAGCACAACGAGTTCCTGCACTCCGCCTGGGCGTCTGCTGGCGCGGAGGCGAGCGCAGCCCGCTGGCCCATTCAGCAGCTCGATATGATCCAGCCCTCGGACCTCATCAGCTACGACCTGTCCCTGCGCTTCCTGATCATGCACACCGCTCAGTCCCTCAGCTACGGCCAGGCATGCGGCCCGTGTGCTTGACTCCACCTGCCCCACTCCCTCACGCTCACGCTCAAGCTCACCATCTCTCTCTCTCTCTTTTCCACCCCCCACGGCGCGTCCCTGTGCGTCCTTTTTCCACCCCCCACGGCGCATCCTTGTGCGTCCTTTTCCAAACCCCACGGCGCATCCTTGTGCGTCCTTTTTCCACCCCCCCCACGGCGCATCCTTGTGCATCCTTTTTCCCTGAATGGTGTTTGAGTCACGGCCAGGTCCAGCAGGGCCCGTGCGAGTGACCCGCATGGCATAGGCGCAGGGTGGGCACAGGTCACAGCGCTGACCTGGCGTAAATGATACTGGAACCCAGCACTTGCGGAGGTGTGGGGACTGCCGTTTCGCAGGGACAGCAAGTTGAGATTGACTTCGTGGCGGCACAACAAGCAGTGCTGGACAACGTGGTGGCTGGGAAGCACCTCCTGCACCTGTATCACCTCCCTGAATTCGAGTTTATCGGAGAGCAACCTGCCAGCGTGCTTCTCCGCTCGCTTCCTCAGCAGCCCATCCCCCGTACTCTGCAGGTGATGTCCCACACAGGTCCACAGGAGGAGAGAAGGGTACTAGGGTGCTACTGCACTCTGCAGGTGATGCCCCCCGCAGGTCCACAGGAGGAGAGAAGGGCACTAGGGTGCTACTGCGCTCTGCAGGTGACGCCCACGCAGATCCACAGGAGGAGAGAAGGACACTAGGGTGCTACTGCGCTCTGCAGATGATGCCCACGCAGGTCCACAGGAGGAGAGAAGGGCACTAGGGTGCTACTGCGCTCTGCAGGTGACGCTCCACGCAGATCCACAGGAGGAGAGAAGGGTACTAGGGTGCTACTGCGCTCTGCAGGTGATGCCCACGCAGGTCCACAGGAGGAGAGAAGGGCACTAGGGCGCTACTGCGCTCTGCAGGTGATGCCCCATGCAGTTCCACAGGAGGAGAGAAGGGCACTAGGGTGCTACTGTACTCTGCAGGTGATGCCCCACGCAGGTCCACAGGAGGAGAGAAGGACACTAGATAGGGTGCTACTGCGCTCTGTAGGTGATGCCCCACGCAGGTACACGAGAGGAGAGAAGGGCACTAGGGTGTTACTATATGGCTGAAATTCCAAATTCAATGACTTTGCATGGCAATCGGTAAGCCCATTGAAGCCATCGGTTGTGAAGAAAGGGCATCGAGGAGCCCTCATCGCACGCAGAGTAACACCCTCATCATGGCCAATCACAGGGAGGCTTGGTGGGGGCACTGGGGCGTGATGCAGGCGGGCCAAATCAGTGAGTGGACCATAGAGCATATGCAGCGATGCCGAGAGGTGCGGCAGCATTGCGCCTGCTCCCAGGTGCAGCACTCGTAGAGCCGGCCGTGGAGGCACGCATGTAAGCCGGCGCATCCTTCTCTGGGAGTGCTTACGACGAGCGCCGCCCACGCAGATGCACCTCGCGACTCGCAAGGGATTCAGCCTGCATCTGGCAAGGCCTGCCCCGGTATAGCTTACCACCGGCGCAGCCCATGCAGGCGTCGGATGGTGCAGGCGCTGCCGCTGCAGGAGGCGGGGCCACTGAGGTCTCGGAGGGGTCGGGGGAAGAGAGGCGTGCAGGTGGTGCAGGAGGTGATGGGTTTTGTGGCACAGACGGGCGCAGACCCCCAGATGTTACTCAGCGAGTACATGCACCAGACACTCTCCTACACCCCGGAGGACGTGGCCATTGCAGCGCTCGGGGGCACCTCTAGCCCCCTGTATTTGCAGGCATATACCCTCCGGCCACCGGGTGCAGCGTGTGACAGTTTCTGTTTTCCCCGAGGGCCCTCGAGGCACTCTGCAGGGGGGCGCTGCTCCTTCCAAGCAGAGATCACATGGGAAGAGTGTGTGGCAGGTGAAGCTAGGGGGGCGTGTGGGAAGGGGAATGGCCCTGATGGGCGGGGCGGGGGGATGTTGCTATCCGACAGCTCCGGCTGTGCCACCTGAACAGCCTCCTCAGCCTGCTGACTCAGCAGTTGGACTGCCCTCTTGAGGCCGTTAGCATCAAGTACAGGTGCGCCACCCTCGGGCGCGCACGTGCGCCTTCTCCCTGCTCATCCTCTGCACTGGCCGAGCGTCCAAAGGTGAGCTCCAGCCGTAGTCAACTGTCGTTCAAGTCTGCCTGGCTCCCGCCCAATCTCCGCTGGGATCTCAAACTCTGATGGAGTCGCGCAAGCACGCGGCTGCTGGCGACTTTCTTGGATCTGAGTTAGGGGATGTAGGTAGCGATCAGAGGCCCACGGAAAGCTATCGCCAGCCCCCGCAGGTCAGCTCCCGGTGACTCTTCGGAGGTGACGCGAGCTTCAATGAAATGCTTGCAGCGCGGGAAGCTGCTCCAAGTTCACCCGGCTAGAGGGAGACGTGAGGGAAGGGGAGGTGGAGTTTGCAGGCAGCAGCTTCCCGAGGATATTCAAGACGTGCTGCGGGAGGCACTGGGTCACATGGACATGCCGCTGCTGCTCTCAGTGTGGCGCCAGTTTGTGGCTGCTTACTTTGCAGATTATGCTGAGCCCTACGCTGATACGTCCACGCCTCTCAAGGTGAGGCCTCTACTGCTACTCGGAAGAGTCACATAGGTGGAGCATGTGTATCTAGAGGCTTTGGGTCAAGAAGATTGACAGCCGTCATCCTGCTGGCTTGCCGGCAAGATTGCTTCATTGAGCATGGGTCCCCGCAGCTCAGAGGTACAATGCAATTGCTGTGATACAGAGCCTCACTCCTGGAGGGTCCGCATACCCAAGGAGGGTTAGAAGTGCACATGGGGCCAAGAGCATGCCAGATGTTCATGCACAGGGCCAGATGCATTTGTATGAATATATAATATCCCCTTAGATATTTGCTGAGAGCCCCATATGGCCACCGTATGCAGGAATATTTGAAGTGGTGCGCAGATGGGGATGGCAATGTGTCATTGTACGAGAAGGAGTGGTTCGATCACTTCCCCGCCAGCGTGCAGCTTGGCCACCTAGCACACGCCCTAGAGATCGCCATCGCGTGCGATGAATGAACAAAGCGGCTCCTCATCCGAGGAGAAGCTTTCCAGCCTTATGGAATTTCAACTCGCAGTAGATGACCTAATAGTAATCATAGAATGTTGCCCCCCGTCCATGCAAATTGGTGTACAGTAGATCCTACACATCCAACTCACACCCAGATCCGCGGTTGTTAGGTCGCATATGCAGGATGGTGGATTCGCATCGTTGGCATGCATTGAAGTGCGTGCTAGCAAGTGCTGAAGAACTGGATGGTTCGTACACCCGATGCACGTGTGCATGCATATTGATCTAGAATAGGTCACATTAGTGGTTGGCTAGACGTATAGCATCAGTAATGTCAGCGAAAGTTACTTGCTAGAGGCATTAATTATATTTAGCTTAGTGCTCATAATGATATGAATTGTGCATCAGAAGTAAATATCGGGTCACGTGTCACTCGATTCGAAGTTGAAGATTGCAATGGTCTAAGGCGTATCAGGTTTATGCGATGGTGGAAGAACCCTGAGGAAGGGCCGTGTTATCTAATTCCAAGCGATGAAATGCGCTACCAGAATATCACTATTTCCCTGTTAGTAATATTCTGGAAACAAATGGAACGTCGGATGAAAAGCTTAGAATTGATTCACAGAATAATCAATGCATACATTTGTGTTCCGACTAGTGAGTCCATGTACCGTGATAGAGCCCATAACTTAGCATAAGTTCAATTGCCATGCTATGTGTGAAGTAAGTCGCTGAAGTATATAATATGGCGCGTGTTTGTGGAATGCGGAGAGCACGTGCACACGCACACACACGAGTGGCTTAATCCTGCACATATCTATGTCTAACCAGTGAGAATAAGGAAATCGCCCATATTATTTCGGACTCTCCCGCTGTTATATTGCCGTCAGCAGGGTTAAGCATCTGAAGCTTTATGCAATATGCCATCTACGGGGCAGAGACAACAGCATGGCAACGAGTTAGTACGCACGGATAGGTCACAGATTAGGTTCATGCTTAAGGTGGGAACGTGTAAGCGGGAAGGTCCCAAAGGATAAAGAGCCAGTACTCTAGTTTTTGCCGCAGCATTAGTAGTTGCTTCCATGAAATAGGCCAGCCGAGTGTGTTGGAACACCGTTAAATATGAGCGCATTGGATCATATTTTGAATGAAATTACTCTTGATATTTACAATTTCCTTAAGATTCCCCCAAAAAATATTTTTGTAATTATGAGCCCTGTTTTCGCTTGCAATATTGTCTAAAAGCACCCCTCCAACACAGGCCATATTTTGTAAATTTGCTTCGGTTTTTTGCCAAAAACTCGTCTCGGACCCTCGTAACCTCGTTAGATGTGTAAAATGCACCCAGCGCATGTCGTCGCCCATTCGTCGACACTGCCCACTGGTGTGTGTCAGCTCTCTCAATCTACACGATGTAAATGAAGAATCATTCTACGGATTTGGGAAAGGGTTTTTCATGCCAAGATAAAGATCTTTCTTGTGCAACCCATTTCCAAGACTTTTGTCATTTACGAGGCAGTCTTTGCGCTCTTTTGAAAAGGAAAAAAAATGTTTCCTAGTTATTTCAGAATATAAAAGTGACAATCCTAAAATGTAAATTCGAATAGATCTCTTCCACCTTTCACGAATGATGTTTTATAAATTTCCCCCACATCCTTTCTCGAACGACCTCGTCTGCATGACACTCGACTGATCAGTCCACACGAGAGAGATCCAGACGAAAGACATCCGATAGTCAGAAGACACTCGCTCGGCTGTCACGACTCATGTTCTCACCTGTTCTGGAGACGTCTGTCTTGTCGCTTTTTGCAATGGATGTCGCTTGCAACAATTTACATGGTCAATTGTAATTTGTGTTCGGGTGCAAACCTAGGGCAGGTAGCACTGTGCAAATACTTGCATGAGTGTTCTGATGAACACTTGTTGGAATTACAGGGAATCCCAAGGTTATATATTGGATCTTATTAAAATGCACTATTCGATAGTACAAACAACCAGAGGTCGGCTGTTAGTTGTAACCCATTCAAAAGCTAATGTGAGAGTAGCTTGCTCAGCTCTCTTAGTAGCAACTTGTCGATTCGAAATCCCTCGATTTCCCTCGGATTCGATTGACACATGCTAGTCACTTTACATTTGATTCTTATGCATGTGCAGTCATCAGAATGCAGCTGCCAATCAGTTAGGTTATGTCACCCGTCTCTCCTCTGAATATCCATCGATCTGCTGATGTGGCAGGAACTGAGGGGAACTGGTTTCCCTCCAGTTCTGTTCGACACTTCGAGTTCTGGATGATTTCCCACAATTTCCCTGGAGCCCGATCTGCTGTAGGTGTAGATATCCAGTGCCACGCTAAGGTTCTGAATTCTGTCGGTCACTCCTGTCATGCCTCTCGGGTCATAATAGTGACTGTCATGATTCATGTCGCTCGTCACTCTGACACGCATGTCACTCGTCTGACTCGCGTTCTACCCTAGTACAACTCTTCCCCCCTTTAGGCGCGCCTACGTCCTCGCTAGCGCTGTGAGACCCTTATATACCTTGCATGGGGATCGAGCATGCATTTATGACAATGGTTTCGGCTGCTAAGTCTTCGGTTCTTGGGTCTGTACCCCCCGGTCATCGAGTCTGGGTAGTCCCTATTCTGCTCGCTGGGCTTTCCCGAAAGCTTCTCACCGAATAACGCTGCCAACGCTCAGACGGTTCAATAGCAATTGTACAACCCCAGCTCTGCAGTTCTTCAGCAGGCATTACGCCCTGAGATTAGCACGCCTCAGTATCTTGCAACTCCACCGGGTGCTCGTCCATCTGCGCTGTCAGCACTAATGCCAGGTCCGTGGCCGCCAGCGCGCTCTCCTCATTCACGCGCTCTCCTAACTTCAGCTCGCAGAACAGGTGATGTAGCAGTGAGCAGCTGATATCGCGTATACTGCCTGCGCGGAGCCCATGCCTCGTGTGTTTGAGGCCGCCACTCCCTCCAGCGAAGTGTTCTCGTGCTTCCCCATAGTGGCTCTCGCCAGGCAAGGTATTGCGCGCGTGCACTGCAGTAGGGGCACCGTGAGTGAGGCATTTGTCCAGATAATTATGCGTAGGTTTCATATAAGGCGGTCCATATTTGCAATAAGTAGTAAGGAGTGGGTATGGTAGGCCCTTCGTCACTGCTCGCGTCTGCAGTCCTCGTAGCGCGTCCCCAGCTGGGTTCTCGATGAAATGGCACGCTGGATCGTGGTACTCGATTATATGCCTGGTACGCTGTACTCGTCGGTCAGACTGCTCCAAGCCAGGCGTTCCTATGGTCTTGATTTTGCTGTACTCCTTACAGGGAGGGCTCGACCAAACCACGTCGAAATGATGTCGGGGATACAGTTTGTAGTTTCAGTTGACGATGTCCTCAGCGCATATCGCCTGTCACTTCGGAAGAATGTCAATTGTTACTACCTCAAACTGTCTCTGGAACATATGGTGCTCCACTGATTCGGTTCCGCAGAATAGCACCAAGATTCTGACCGGGCGTCGCACTCTCGAGAAATGAGGCTGGTAGACCTGGCTTGCTCCCTTGCTGTAGACCTTCGGAGTAGGAGGTCATATTGCTGTCAGCTGAGCCCTCTGTTCCGGTAGCCTCTCATTTTTGTCGCGAGGTCTTTTTATTTGTCGTGTCGCAAAAAGATTCGTCTATATATTAACGACGCTTCGCAGCTTTTTCAGAAAAATGTTGTTTCTCATTTCGTTTCCCTTATGGGAGTGAAACAGGTTTCCTGGGAAAAAATGACCTCGATATGCCACACCGTAAGAGCTGTCACTCAAAATGTGTGGCGTTGGAAAACTTCTAAAACATTTCCTGCCGATGTCAGCAGTCCTACCCCGGATTGTGTCGAGAGCTCGCGCTTTACCGGCCAATCAATGATACGATAGCATCTGATGGATACCACGAATATGGGTCATAAGCAGAATAACTAATTGTGATTTTTGACGCAAAAGTTATAAATGCGATCGATGCTCCAAGGCCAAAGGTGTGCGTCTTGGGCGAAAGCTCCCGCGTTTAATCTAACGGTTTTACCGATCTCAGCAGTCCTGTGACATAGAATTGTATCGACCGATCGTGCGTAACCGACAATGAGAGGCACGTTTAACATCCGAATTATACCACGAAGATATGCGGAATTTCCAATTGTGAAATTGTCGCAAACCTTCTCGTGGTGAAGATGTCAGCAGTCCTACATAGAATTGATGTATCGACCGATCGTTCGTAACCGACGATGAGAGACACGTTTAACATCCGAATTATACCACGAAGATATGCGGAATTTCCAATTATGAATTTGTCGCAAAACTTCTCAGGGTGAAGATGTCAGCAGTCCTACATAGGATTGTATCGACCGTCTCAAGTCCAACTTTTCATAATCGGTGATGCGATAGCATCCGATTTAAAGTACAATGAATCTGGCTCGTAAGCCGAATACAGTAATATATTATTATTTTCAATTTATCATATTTTGTAGACGATTGCGAATTCACGATTGAAGATATCTTCAATCGAGATACGGTATGTGTCATGCCATAATATCCCGAATTGTTAAGTTGATCTCATTCTTCAAGTTTTAGTCTTTTGCGGCGCTGTGTGTAGTGTTTTCATCTCTCACCTACTTCCCTGAGCCCTTTGTATATATGTTCTGGCGGACTATCTGTTTTTACAATGCAATGCGTATGTGAAAGTGCATGATGTGTGCCTGCGCAGAACCTGCGTGACAGGGGGAAGGGGGGGGGAGGGGGCAATATTGCGTTCGTCTCACATCCCGTTGATTTGTGTCTGATTTCCGACTTTTTCGAGCAGCCTCGGTTTCCGATTGTGCAGAGATTCCTGGAGGCTGGCGGGGCTTTACGACTGCCCGACGGTTTGGGATCTGTTCGTAACATCTCTGCTGAGCATCGCTTCGATTTTTGTTCAGGGTTCTTTTTTTTACGCTTGGCATTTTCAGATGTGCCAGCAGCATTTTTTCTCCTGCGCAGTTGAATCATGGCACGCGCGAACACGGTGACCGTACGGGCAGATTGTGTCTGTACTTATTCGTTGCTTGTCCGCATATATATGCATTTCTTCGTTTGCTAACTTTGACTGTTTCGTATTTTACTGAAACTCCTAAAATATGGGATTTGCTCGGGTATCCCACACGAGGGCAAAAGCTGCACAAACTGTGCAGTGTGGTTTCGAATTACACCGCTCTCACTGACTTCGCGCTTGTAATTTTGCAGGGATTTTGGTCACTGTTTTCGCACTCCTGTTTCGAATTTGTACTGTTTCTCGTGGCGTGTGCAACTGGCTTTATTTTTTTTACTTTAGTTATGACGTTTTTGCTTTTTTTTTCATGTGCAGGTATTCCAAATATATATTACTCGCTGGCGAGACGCATGTTACCGTGTCGAATTTTCGGTTTGAGTTAGAATTTTAGAATTCAAGGCGCTGACAGTTATCCATTTACAGATTTTGTTGTGACAGCTCTTAATTTTTATTCGCTGTGTATTGCTCACTGATGTAAAATTGTGCTTGCATACTTTTGTAATGAAAGCAACTTGTAGTACTTCGCTTGTGTGTGCATGCTGCTCGCTTGCTTTGCTGATAGTATGTCTTACTCCCTTTGAACTCTGTCACTATCCATATACCGTGATTTTAGTTGTTGGGGTATTTTTGCACTATGGTTATTGCATTTCAGAATTCGGTATGTAAAAATCGTTCGTCCAGAATAATTTTCTGCAAATCTTTACGACAGATTTGAGTGATAAACTCATGGTTGTCGCAGCTGCGACAATCATGAGAAACATACTCATTTTTGTCGCTCACGAAAATAGAAGTTTTGTCGCACGATGCGACAAATAAAAAGACCTCGCGACAAAAATGAAGTGCTGCCCTCTGTTCCTCCTGCTGCGTATGCGTCTTCCTCCGCCTCATCTTCTCTGGAGCTCTGTTCTGCCTCTCCTCGTCAGTCTCGAAGACCCTCAGTGGCTCCAGCCTGCCTCCCTTGCCTTCCAGATCGTCACTGGTTCGCCACTGTATGACTGTGACTATGTAGTAGCCCCTTCCACTTATTTGTCAACCACTCCTGAATTGTCCCGCCAGTTTTCCCTCCTAGCTTCCTAAGGCGGGTACTGCTGATACGCTCCACCTCTCTCTCTCTTTCGCTCTCTCTCTCTCTCTCTCTCTCTCTGACCCTCTACCATGAGTGGTGGTGGTGCCATCTCTTCCTGTCTGAGCACCCACAAAGTGCCTGGCTCCCAACTGGACCGGGATGAGACGATCTGCTGTAAACACGTCATGCATTTTCCAATGCACAGGTAGCTCCAACCTATACGCTTAGGGAGCCCCGCGGTCCTGCTCTGGTAGCTCCTGCTGTCTGTCACTGTACAAACACTCCACTATCCGCAGAGGCCCATACCGCAGCTTCCGCAGCGTTAGCTTCAGACTTTGGTCTCCGGGCAGCGTCAGGTGTTGTCCACCTACCCACACATGGTCGTTTACCTTCATATGCTGCAGCCTGTGTCGCGCGTCAAACTGCAATCATGCGCTGCTGAGCCATCTTCAAGCTCACTCGCGCTGCCTGTAGCTGCTGCACAAACTGCTTCGCTAGCTGGTGTGCCGTGCCTCTCTTGTCCGCCGCTGCACGTCCTCATTTTCTCTTCTTCGACCCACGCACTCTCTAAGGCTGCGTCCATGAGAAAACCCAACCGCGTTACAAGGCCGTGCTAGCGTACTGATCAAGTCATCCAGAGTTTTCATCTGACCTGAAAGCACCGTCTGATTCAGCAGACCTTGGACTGATCATTCCACTATGTCCCTGCTAATCAGACGTAACTCTTCAAGGACTGTGGTGATGGTGGCATCGCCCTCCCCGTTGTCTCCGCACGCCCTCTTCTTGGTTAACGCCCTACTCTTCGCCTGCGACTCTTTGAAGTAGTCCTGCAGCTACTCTCGCATTAATAACAGCTTCAGTGGTTGCAAAATGTGACCCGATGACTTCTCTCCAGCAGCGTTGTCTAGCGGGCACGTATAGGTTGTGATGCGATCCCATATCTTACGCAGCAGCGTGTTCAACAGTATATCTTCCGCTTGTTGTCTGCAAGTGTATGGCTCTGGGCATTCGCTTGTCCTTCTGGCTCTGGGGTGTGTCAGGTCAAGTCCTCGATCGGTCACGTCAATTTGGTCGATTCGCACGGGTCTGCGAATCAGTGAATCGGTCACGTCATTCCCAAAGATAAAGTACTAGTCTTCTAAAATGATCAGAACTGCAATTTCAGGTATTCGAAGGTAGCCAAGGTACACCCTCCCCCTCGTTTCCCTGTCGCCTACGGGATTTTCCGTGTAGCAGATTTCTCCGCGACGGGGGAAGGGTGACGACGACCCGAGGTCGTCGGCGACTCACAGTCAGACGGTGCTCCCGTCCTACCCGTGTCTGTGACCCGCGACTTGACGTCGAGTTTTCTTAACGGTGAGTGATTACTGTAGGTGAAGCGCTTGCGATTTGGGTGCGATTCGAGCGCTCAAACATCAACCGGATCTTTGGCGCTGGCTCGAATGAGCTATAGTTCCACGGGATGAATATACTAAATGTCTGTTGGATAACAGGTTTTCTTGCTTCAAATCCTAACGATTATATTATATACTAGGCGGATCGATCTCAAAAAGAGATCTCCACTAGGCCATCTGACCGTAGGATCATGTGCGCGACAGTGCTTCGCTGTTTGCTTTTCAACATGCCATGCCATAACGCGAGGGTGGCGTCGCGATAAATGTACGCGACTGCAGTGGCACTGTCATCGTTAGCGTCTGGCGATCGTGAGATCGGAAGTTCGTCTGTGTCGCCCGTTGGGATTCGCGCTTTGCTGATTAAGTAAGTAAGGTAAGGTAATTTGGTCCGGTTCCAAATCATAAGGAGCAGAGGTCTAGGCAGATCGATCTCAAAAAGAGATCTCCACTAGGCCATCTGACCGTAGGATCATGTGCGCGACAGTGCTTCGCTTTTTGCTTCCCAACATGTCATGCCATAACGCGTGGGTGGCGTCGCGGTAAATGTACGCGACTGCAGTGGCACTGTCATCTTTAGCGTCTGGCGATCGTGAGATCGGAAGTTCGACTGCGTCGCCCGTTGGGATTCGCGCTTTGCTGCTGCTGCTGCTTAAGTAAGGTAATTTGGCCAGGTTCCAAATCATAAGGAGCAGAGGTTTACGACGGAAAGGGGGCAAAAACTAGTTTTGTCAGCAAACTCATCATTGGTCGAAATATTAGGAGTGGTATACTTTGCATGTATATTACTGTTTAAACTGATGTTGCTATCGCGATTATTCTCTGTTATAGATACTGCAAGATACGTTATAGATCTATTGCCATGTAATTTATATAATTATATACACGACTTTCGCCACGAGTACCATTTCGATACTCTTTATCGTTTATATATAGCTACTAGGAAGTCTTGGCCCTATCCACACCCGTGGATCTAAAAACACCCACTCTTTAGATACGATAATCGTTATGAACTATTTGAATATGGAAATCTCGATGTATCCGAGATTTCCCCCAAAAACACCCAACAGCACAATATGGGATTCGTCATGTCCGCGCGATGCGGGTGTCAATAGGGACCAGGCTTCCTACTATACGTATTCGTTAGTACTGTTATTATTAGTATTAGTTATATATACGTACGATCGATATCGCATATCATTATCTTTGATTTATTTATTTGATCTTTGGTTTAATTAATAATAGTAGTAGTATTATTGTATTGGATAGATACGAAATGGCACAATGGACGGTATTTATATGGTATGACAAAAAGCATCGATGATGTCACATCTGTGCATTGACGAGTGTAGCGAGGTGTTTAAAGGCTCCAGGATCGGCTCCAGGATAGCTCCCGCTGAACAAGGCACCTCTGCTCCTTATGATTTCGAACCGGACCAAATTACCTTACTTACTTACTTACTTACCTTACTTAATCAGCAGCAGCAGCAAAGCGCGAATCCCAACGGGCGACACAGACGAACTTCCGATCTCACGATCGCCAGACGCTAACGATGACAGTGCCACTGCAGTCGCGTACATTTATCGCGACGCCACCCTCGCGTTGTGGCATGGCATGTTGGGATGCAAAAAGCGAAGTGTTGTCGCGCACATGATCCTACGGTCAGATGGCCTAGTGGAGATCTCCTTTTGAGATCGATCCGCCTAGTACAATTAAGCAATTGCAATATCTTTATGACAGGAAAGATTGACCAGTATTTTAACAGGTTGAGCAACAGCTCCTCCAAATAATTACTTTAAGCTAGAACAGCCTCCACTGGGCAAGAATTCATGTCTTATACTTTCAAGGCGCGCATTTCATATCTCTGATCGATCTGTCCCATGTCGGCTGGCATATCAAGGTAAGGTTTGCGCGGAGTCCAAAAATGCAAAAACTTTTCAAAATCTAGATTTTGAGATGCGAGCGATTTAAGTTTGCGCTTAAGTATGGTTAAGTATGGGGGATGACCGAGCGGTATCGACCATAACTTTTCATTAACGTGGTCAATTTGATACCTGAAGTGCGCAATATGTACAGGGTGCTATGGGCAACCTATTTATCAAATAAAAGATTTTTGAAAAGTTTCTGCATTTTTGGACTCCGCGCAAACCTTACCTTGATATCATCATCTGCCACCTATACAAATCTTAATCAGAGAATCTGCATTTGGACAATCCTAATCAAGACAGTTGATTTCATTGTCACTTATTGGCCTTTGCCTTCTTCCTACGAGGAGCCACGTCCTGCACTTCTTCATCATCACTGTCACTGCCTCGGGTACATTCCAAATAAGCTATGTGCTCACCTGTCCAACAGGCAGGATATTTCCTGGGTTGCCTCTTCGTCACTTCGGACACCCCAGCATTATTTTCACCCATTGAAGTCAATCCAGTATCTGGCCCAGATGGTTCCTTCGGTTGTACTCGAACAGTCTCCACCACAGAGGCTGGAGCATCCTCAGATATGGCCTCAGACTTTTGCTCGGTGATAGGCGGATCCTCTGGCTGAACGGGTGAGGTCGGGGAGGTGCCCTTTGGCACCCAGATAAGTTCACCCTTATCATCCATGATCAGCTGCAGTCCCAGTCTCTTCAACCTTCGAGCTTCAGCCTGTTCCTCAGCATCGTCAGCTACCAAGCCATTGAACTCGCTGACGTCATCCTCAGTGTCATCATATTCAGGCGAGTCAGGCACCCATTTCGGACTGGCAGTATCCATGTCATGCTTACTGTCCGTGACACCCGCGTCATCATTGTCATCCGAATCTGGCAGCTTCTCCTTACTCCAGGTCACAGCACCTGCACCCGAATCGTCACTGTTCGTAGGCGCCGCCTTCTTAGGCCCAGTGTATGGAATCCCGCGATACTCATACTCGTCAGTCACCCTCGCCTGCTCCCAGAACGCATTACTGAGCGGTAATGAAAATGGCGCTACAGGCTTCTTCGCTCGAGTGGCGTCTTCCAGAAACCAGCCACCGCCCCTCTTACGCTCCCAGCGGCGTAGCGCTCCAGAAGGATGGACGATAATATGCTGCCAGCTATAATCGAGCCCAGGCTTTCGCTCCCCATAGTACGCAGTCAATGGCTCGGGAGCCCCCTTCCGAGCCCATTTCCGTTTCACTGCCCCACTGGGCATAAATACAATATACCAATCGAATGGCTTGACATGGCCAGTGTTCCCTGGCACACCCGCCCCGCTCGGGGTCAACCAAAGCCTGATGCCTTATGTGACCACGGATCAACATACATGGCGGTGGTGATTTTGTCTGAGCGATGATGGCTCGTGCATTGAATTTGAGCGCGTTCTCCGGCTCTCCGTCACATGTCGATCACGTAGTACGTCAGTGGCAGCGGCACCCCGACACCAGATAATCGGGTGCCAGGTCGCTATTGGTAATTATAGAAATGCATTCTTCCTGGGTAAGATGTTAGCAGATCATGAAATTAAAATTCAACAGTGTAACATGAACGATGCATGCATGATTGACATCCCAGATGTGGTATATTTAAATACGGCAATACCTGACCAAATGTCGCTCCACCTCTTCCTCCTCCTTTATTATAATGAAACTTGTCTCTATAATTTCGTTTCGGTGCGCGTTGATTTGGCATTATACCAGAAGTTGATATTCGCACTAATGAACGATCATGTGCGTGCGGTCAGTATTGATATGTCGTTTATACCAGTATTTGCTATTTGCACGAGCGAGCGTTCTGTATAGTTTGACAAGATGAAGATAATGTAATAATTCGTTATATAGCCACAAGAACGATTTACAGAGCAATCCAAGCAGTGGCGTCGTGTCGCTGCCGTTATACTATTGCAATTACGACATAAGTTACGACGACGTAGATGTATGCATATATAAAGAACTCTATCATATGTCCAATTGTCCACTGCTACTCGGATTTGCTATGCTAACTATAGATCGCTTGCACATACAAGGTCCTACAGTGATTTGCACTGATAGCGTTACTGTAATCCGCCCGGTGTGACGTATACCTGTGTATGTGCATGCAAGCAAGTTTCGGATGGTTGTGGCTTATGGTAGGCAAGAGCAGCATTACTTGTTCATGATCATGTCAAACAGTGAATCCTGTGGATGATTGTTTCGGAAATTTCCAAGGATATATAAGTATTTCTTGGTTTGTGAGTAAATAATTTTTGTTGCAGCAAAACTGAGTCAGTGAATAATGTCAAATTATATAATTGATATATCCAAGATATTCAATGCTAATAAAATTTCTGGGACAAGTGTATATAAAAGTAATTACAGAAGTATGTATGATATGAGTCAGTACTAAAAAGTAAGTAAACAGTATTGTGAAATAATCGAACGTGGAGATCATATTTGTGGTCCCAGTTGAAAGTGTCAATGATTCACAGTGTCAAGTAACCCGTCATTGCTTCATAATTAAAATATAAGTAAATAATATACCCCTAAAGGGGGTAATAGTATTTCCCCTCTCCCACCCCCTTTATGAAAGGGACCTGTAGATGTGTATTCCAGTAGTAAATAACATAAATTAAAATGCATCTTGTCAAATACAGACCGAAACTCATGAGGAAGGAAGAATGAGTTTGGTAGGAGGAGGAATATACTATA
This sequence comes from Cymbomonas tetramitiformis, assembly GCA_001247695.2. Lineage (NCBI taxonomy): Eukaryota > Viridiplantae > Chlorophyta > Pyramimonadophyceae > Pyramimonadales > Pyramimonadaceae > Cymbomonas > Cymbomonas tetramitiformis. The sequence goes on from LGRX02006293.1 coordinate 87,924, forward strand.
TGTAATCGGTAGGTGTAGCAAAATTATCAATACAAAATGTCAACCATAAATTATAAAAGCCATGATTCAAAGTGTGGATTATGTCGACATGTGAGGCTTGTAAATAATGTTGAAGATAAGTGTAACCAGCAATTTATGATGGAAGCATGAAGAATCTCAAGATTTGGACTTATGTGTCTTTGCCAACATTTGTACTTTTTGGTTCCCATGACATATTGCCAATAAAATAGTGTAAGTTGCCGTTAATGCGGTCGATTTCATAGTTGAAAACCCGGTTTCCCATAAATTTGTGAACCACATATACAAAGAAAAGAAAAGCAAAGGGGTCTCGATGTCTTTCAATGATACCGGGTATGCGCGGTGCATACCAACCCGAAAAAGCCGTATCACAAACAACCATAGCATATGGATCTTTGATATCCGTTTGATGCGCACGATGCAAGAGGCCGGTATATTGAGAGTATAGATGATGTTTTTCATTCGGGGCGATATATGGTTCCCTTACATGGTAAGTAACTAATTTGATAGGGCAGATCCCCCGATCAAATGCTGAAACCATGTTATGGCAAAATTTCTCAAATTTTTTTGTAAAAACTGAATGTCTAACTATGTAGTCAATAAATTGGGAAAGTAATGAAACTCTAGGGTTAAGGAGTGGCCCCATGTCCCCGAAGAATTGATTTACTACTTCAGCAATAATCTTTTTGGAAATTTCAGAATGAAGATTCCAGGCTGTAGATGCTGACATGCAGTGTGATTTTCCATGATTTGTTGCTAAATTATTTTTGAAAGAAGTGCAGATTCTCCGTCTCTTGTTGCTAGATTCTAAATCTATGATTGGTGTGATATCAAATGATGTAGTATTTGTCCACTTATATAATATTGCCATTTTCATAATGGTGCATGTGTGATGCAAGTTGTTGTCTCATTATTTCATTGCTATTTGAAGCAGTGTAAGCATGGGTCCACCGACTATCATATGAAGAAATATCATGGTGCAGCCTTGTCTGTGAAAGCGGTGTCGCTGATCTCGGCGAGTATTTCTGCATCGATGGCTGTTGAGGCTGCTGTTGTGGGCTTCTTGAAGTATGTGTTGACTGTGTATTCTCACCAAAAATAAATGCCACGTCAGTATGCATATTTGCATAAAAATGAGAAATGAAAGTACAGATGATTGAATTCTGACTTGGTATAAATATATCTGGTAAATGAATTTTGTCATTCTCTTTGAATAGTCCTACTTTATTTCTTGCAAGAGAGACATTTATTCCCACAGAGTTGATAAATTCTGCAGGAGGTGCATATAATTGTAGAAGAATGAATGGCAACATCTGCTGTGTAATTGATTTCGAGTCGGATATAAGTGAGATTTGATTGCAAATGTGTTGAGCATATTGTGTATTCAGCATCAATGAATGAAGATCTGTCATTATGGGGAAATGATTGGGTAAGTGTTGAATATAATTTGAAGAACTAAAATGTGTTGATTGGGGTGATTGGGGTGATTGGTTGAATGTCTTACTTGAAATCAAATCTTGAGTGGTTGCTGTAGATAAAGGTACATCGTGGTGACAACCAACCGTCGTTGCATTGCTGTAAAAGTGATCCACTGGAAACTCATGTATAGCACAGTAGACATCTATGGGCCTCGCTGATTTTGTGGCTCTTGCCACAGTAGTTAGAAATTGTAAGATCGTGGGATGTACTATGCATGATTCTGGCTTCGGAAGTAATGTGACGACTCCGTCTGTTTTCATGATGATATCTTGTAACTGGCTAAAATATAAATTTAGCGGGTGCCAGGTCGCGCTACTGGTCCCCCATTTTGAGGCACTATCGCATTGTTTTATGATTATAAACATCAAAAGACGCACGGATTCCCCGTGAATTGGTCAAGGCGCACCTGTCACGACTTCACGCGCGGCGAATATATCTTCACTAATTATATATCAAGAGGTGTCAGAAACTTTATTGCAAGGTTATATATAGGCGGGAGTACCCTTATTATCACCTTTTTTAAGGTGTAGCGGTGTGGAGCCGCGCGCGCGGTATGGCATCATGGGCGATGGATTTCTTTTGGTATTTTAGACGTCAAAACCGCCCCATTTTGGTCAAACATGCAGTTTGGGGGTTTGACCGGCTCTAGGGGTCTCCGAGGCATTTTCACTCAAAATACCAGAGTACCCTTATTATCAAGTGAAAATCCAGTAATAAGAACTCGATAAACGGTTGTAACTCTCAAATATTAGCATGTTTTGGACCCATTGGGACCCCATGGGACTAATTTGACCGATACCCCGACATGGGCACCCCTTGCTTGCCCGCCCATACACGCGGGGCGCGGGCGGTGCTTTCTGCAGTGCATGCGCCGGCGGCACGCACCCAAGGTGGGCCGCGCGGGCGGCCACGGTGCGATACCATAGGCAAAATTTACCATTTAGATGTAGTTTGACGTGTACAAAGCCCTGCAACCACCTACCATGTCGCCACATGCCCCCCCGGATGGGCGCAAGCCGCCCCACCAAAACGGGCGAAAATCGGAAAAAGCCAGATTTCGGCAGTGAGCTTCCCGTGGAATGAGCCCCCTCAAGTGCGACCCGCAGGGGGTATGGACCCCTATAGCGGGATGTTTTGGACCCATTGGGACCCCATGGGACTAATTTGACCGATACCCCGACATGGGCACCCCTTGCTTGCCCGCCCATACACGCGGGGCGCGGGGGGGTGCTTTCTGCAGTGCACGCGCCGGCGGCACGCACCCAAGGTGGGCCGCGCGGGCGGCCACGGTGCGATACCATAGGCAAAATTTACCATTTAGATGTAGTTTGACGTGTACAAAGCCCTGCAACCACCTACCATGTCGCCACATGCCCCCCCGGATGGGCGCAAGCCGCCCCACCAAAACGGGCGAAAATCGGAAAAAGCCAGATTTCGGCAGTGAGCTTCCCGTGGAATGAGCCCCCTCAAGTGCGACCCGCAGGGGGTATGGACCCCTATAGCGGGATGATTTGGACCCATTGGGACCCCATGGGACTAATTTGACCGATACCTCGACATGGGCACCCCTTGCTTGCCCGCCCATACACGCGGGGCGCGGGCGGTGCTTTCTGCAGTGCACTTGCCATGGCTTGCCATTTTTCAAGCAAGCCTTCGCAACGGTGCTGAGTGCCTGCGCTTTGCGACCCCTCGATTTCGTGAACAACTCTTGCATTTCCTTCAGTACTTCACACAATTTCTCGCCGAATTCGTCAGGATTCTTCCCCTCACAAGTTTTGTTTTCTGCAATAAGCCAGTCGCGGAGCTCTAGTTCCTCAGCTCTCGTTAAGAGCCTCTGATCGTCACGGGAAGTTTTCGCATTTTCGAAGCCTAGTTGTTCCAACTTGTTTGTCACCATCCTACAAATTGTTTGTGGCTTGAGCGAACGAAATTTTGAAACACTAAGAGCTTGAAATCCCTTGCACTCATTATCAATGCAGTAATCTACGGCTTCCCTGTATAGCTCGTCCTCCCGCCTCATGATGGCGGGATAGGGTGAGGCACTTCCGCCGACGTACCTCAAGCAAGGAACGCGTTTCCCGCCTTCGCAGCCAATATCTCCGTGTATTGCGCCGCAAGAAGATACGCTGGAACATGAAAATGTTTGACAGTCGTTGCACGTGGACGTCAGGGCCAAGGTTTTTCGGATACAGCCTTTCTCAAGGATTCAAGAGTGACACTGTACCCTTATTACGTCAAGATGACGTATACAGGGTGAACTTGCACACTCCAGTTCAAGCGCTGTATTGCGATGCGCACCAAGCCACGTGGATAAACCATCTTCTATACACCCCAAAAAAGTAATTTTAACTTCTTGTCGAGTTAGATGAAGGTCTGCTATTGGTTTCAGAAGGAGGGGGGATTTTTACCGGCTGAGGAGTCCACTACTTTTAGGGTTTTCGCACCAGATAAGGCGAATCAGAGCAACGACCGATATATGGGGCGTTTGGGCTTCCAAATTTACTCAAAAGTCAACTTGGGATAACGGGGTTTGGGCTATATATCGCCGCAAGGCATCGCCCACGGATACAGTGATAATAAGGGTACTCTGATAATAAGGGTACTCCCGCCTATACCGATGATTGCACAACTCATTATATAACGACGAATTTGACAACGGTGCGTGACCGATTATCCCGTCGAAGTTGCATATATATAATCTAACGAATTGCAATAAATCGCGCAGAGAATACTGGCAGCGTGGAGCAAAATAATGCACCGCTCAATTCTTTGCAAACGAGCGTCTTCGTTGATACATATTATGTGGATGTACTTTATGGTCGCTGGGAAAATATCATCACTTGTGTCATCAGCTTTTGCCGGCTTAGTACAAGGACGACCAGGAGGTGCGAACAAGTCGCGGCGTGACGGTCTCGCCATCATTTTGATACCGTTTATTTGCGATAATTTGTTGTTGTTGCTCGCGTATTCTTGATTATTCGCTTTGCATGCGGTTCCATCACGCGCATCGTCGTATCAAGATCATGGCGTAGTGTATGTGGTTGGAAACGTGCGTACGAAACGCGCGTTGTATTTGATACAGATGATCCCGGATAGCTTTATATACGATGCTGTGTTCATATACTTGTATCGAGTATGGTGTGCTGTTTTTTTAGTGATCATTATTCGTGCATCATATATGATATGGTGCGCGGTGCGATGCGGTGTGATGCTGCGCGGTGCGGTACTTGTTGGTTGTGGGGCTTGTTCAAAGGAAGCCAAGTCCCTTATGCACGTATGTACGTACGCGCACGCTCGTTCGTACGTTCGTTTAGCATGCTGACGATGTGGACTGTTATACTACTGTACTTCCATTCCCAGAGCACATCGGTAGTTTCATTCTTATTATGTACGGCCACGCTCCGGAAATAAAGTGTCTTCTTATACTATTATGGCGCTTTCATGCGCACATGCATGCTGCAACAATCAAAATTGCGTGATGGATGACATTTTCACCAGCAGTCTGTACAATGGGTGCGTGTGTGCACGTGTGCGTGGCTGCGCGCGCGTGTGTGAGTGATAGGGGTAAGCCAGTAGTTGCCGAATTGACGTGCTGCTAAACAACATCGTATATGATATGTAATTGTATATCTCTCAAGCTGCTGGGAAAGATAAAACACGGTCGTACCTACACGTTGCAAACAATTCATCCTCAGAAAAACATTGACCACCACCAGCCTATCACCGTTTTATCACTTGAGCGGAGACGAAATGCTGGATTGCTCCTCCACATCATGAATATACTGGCATCCGGTATCGATCGGGAGCTAGGCATTTTGCCTGCTTGCATGATGCTGCTGCATGCTGCTCGGGTTCGCAGCAGATTGGGCATATGCATGCCACAAAAGAACGATGCACCTAGTCATATGGATGCATGCAAGAGTTGAAAAAGCTGACCCATCGAATACTCATATTGATGACATGTGGAATCGATACTCGTCAAGGCCATTCTTCATTCCGTGCAAAAATCAACGTTGCGGTTCGATTTATGAATGAAGCACGCCTAAGTCAGCTACTGTTGTCACAGATAAAATGTTGCTGGAGGAACAAGACGAATGCCGTGACGACCCATCTTACTCAAAATCAATTAATTTCTTTTTCACGAAGTCCGAGCATACATGTGAAAATATTCCAAGCCTCATGGAAGCATACAATATCAACAAATGCGAAGAGGCAGCAGCTGCGGCTAAAGATGCTGGCGTTGAGAACTTTTTTACGCTCGAAGACCAGGAAGATGTGATAGCACACTGCCCCGCAAGTTGTGGACTATGCCCGTGACTAAGATATACAGAACACTTGTATGATGCAACACGTCACAATGCACACATAATTGTGCAACCGAACAGCAAAATATTTCTCTGCATATAAACCTGCACCGCTTCTGTACACGCACTCAGCAGCAGGACTATGCCAATTGATATTGGGAATATTATTACATTGTGATTTGATGCTCCTGACTTCAATGTGCAGAATGGTGTAAACAAACACACATCCACGTGTGTGCGTGCGCGCGCGCGCACACACACACATCTTCTGGACAATTCACTTGTCCGTCAGATTCCCACCCTGCATCTTTTCTGACTGATTTCAGTCACGATTCATGAATTTGAAAATAATAAACATCGAAAACAAGCTGCTCAATATACTAAATCGATAAGCATAAAGGGATACCCAAATTTTGGGGATATTTTTTATATAAAATTTGTAAACTATGTGTGCGCTTTCACGACGAAAGACAATTCTTAAATGCTCTGAATCATAATAATGCTAAGATCAACTAAATCTCGCGTATTTGTTCCTTATATTTCATACCATACACCATCAGCGGGTTTGGGCTTCAATAGAGGCGCCGACACCATAATAAACCTCAGCAAATACTGCAGGTGCTGTCCTACTATACACTCGGAACATCCTATTGGCGGAAGGGGTATCCGTAGGGAGAGCCTCTGAATATCATAAACCATGTTCATCCCAGCAGAGGTCAGAGCTGAACGTCACCGTGCTCGAATTCATTCCACAGTCTGCCCCGTGAAATGTGAAATTCTTGAGCCATCCTCCTCAGTGCCCTGCTGAGCCACCCATCCGTGGGTAGCTCTGCCAACTGAACTCGCGACGGAACTGGGGAGACGATTGGAAACCACCGAGTCGCTAATTCTCTTGTAATTCATGAGCTTAATCAATACGAGTTGCAGAAAGAAACTCCGCATACTAAAATACACATTTTTCATATGTTAACATTTACATATGATTCGTTTTTCGATAATTTACAGTGTTTCCATTTTTTCAATCAGCTGCATGTCTCCTTAAGAAAACTAAATTTTACATTGATCATGCTCTATCTGATGCTATGCAACCTTTTGTAGCAATACTACTGGCGATGCCTTGCTCATCTAGTCACCCGCACCAAACATATCAGGCTGTAGCGTGACTTTGAGTAGCGGCAGCCATTGTCGAATGTCTCTCAAGAGCACCTGGTTTATACCACTTTTAAAAAAGCTTTTTCTCTCTCTTCATGTTCAGGCCTGCAGCAGTCGCGCCTGTGGCTGCAGCACGCTTTGCATGTGAAGCTTCACAGAAGGGAACACTTATTGCTCACTTGGTCCTCAATCCGTCCATCATCACAATTAGAACGATAATCCTGCAGCATCATATTCAGCTTCCGCGTAGTCCTCCATGCCAGGCATGAATTTCAAGTTCAGGTGCTGTGCGATATACCTCTCATACCACCCAATCACACCTGCCTCATCCTTAGCGTAGTTCTGCATACGCTCGAGGAGCTTCTGAACCCAGATTTTGATAGTAACAGCTTGGACCACCTGTCAGGGTCCGCATTGTCATCAGCTCACCCCTCGTCACACAGTGCATGAAGTGAGGGACATTGCTTGTAGCCTGTTTCAAGCAAGGTTTGCTGAGTCACAAGCCAGCAGACCCTAGCGCACACAAGGAACACATAATGCAGGATCTCACTGCTGGAGGAATTGCACTGGCAGTCCCTGTTAGGTATCTAGAACGCCCAGGTGCGCCAGCTGGACTGGAAATGAAATACAGAGGGTGGCTAAAATCCTTCAGGCTCAGGTCATAAAACAGTCAGGACGTGCGGAGGCTGTGAAGAAACTGCGTCCAGGTGTAAGGCCTTGTGCCCACTTTCCATCTGACTGGGACAGCGCACCTGCACCCCGAGGTTGTCCAACAGCAGCGCAGTGATCCACTGAACGAGGACTTTGGTCTCTGCATCGGAGCCGAGCATGAGGCGAATGAGCACAGCATATGCGATCATGATCCACACCGAGGCGGCCCAGAACACTGCCAGCAAGAAGTAGCAGAACTGGATGTAGGTGCTGTCCAGCTCACTTCGAGCTCTGTCCACAACATTACCCCCCACCGGACATCTTAACTTCCGCCCCAATTGTGAAATGGGGCGGACCACGGATTACATGAAAGTGGTGGGGAAGCACGCTTGAGGACCGTTCGGCTGCTTGAGCAGGTCAGCGGGGCTAATCTAAACAACACATGTATGGTGGCAGGGGGGGCAATCTCCCAGATCATCAGAACAGAGCAGATGCGAGCAGCGTGCCCCCCTGGCTGCATGTGAGGAGTGACCTCTGAGGTGCTGAGGCTACTTGACGGGGCACTTCGTGGAGCAATTCTTGTAATGTGCATCACTCATCGGGCTGTGAGGTGGCAGGGAGTAGCGCAGGGATGAGCTCCAGGGTTACGAGGGTGGAACCTGGAGAACGTGGCGAGGGCGGCGTCTTCTGCAGCTTTTCTGTCTGCGGCAAGTACCTCCTGATGGCCGTGCAGCACCCACCCTGGCGCATTCAACGTAGCTCCTCGCCACTTTACGACCCTCGTCAACCTTCCCATAAAGTCCAGGCTCTACACGTATGTGTATATGTGTTACAGCATGAGTGCGCCGCTGGCATATGATAGAATCCCGCTAGTGTGTGCCAGCCTATCTATAACATATATAACATACCTTATATATATATATATATATATATAAAGTAAGCATAGCATATACTACATTTCCCTTTGCTTAAATCCTCACTTGCCACTCTTGGGCAAGCCGTCGATGAGCTTCAGGCGGTTGAATGATTTCAATTTCTGAGGAGGAGGGGGAATCGCAAGCCCCCCCGCATAACCCCCTCCCCACGAACTCGAGCAATTCGATGGACGAAGCGACAACGCCGTGCGATCGCTCCTGCTCCATGGTCAACGCGCAATATCGCCATGTCGAAATTTGGAAAAACTTTGGGGGGCGAGCCACCCCTTCGAGAGGGTCGACGAGGGGGTGGCGTCGGTCGGTCCCGTATGACGGACTTACCAACTGACCGACGCTCCATAATATATAATCATAGACTGAAATTATCTATACTAACATAATAAACTGCTGCATGAAGCTAACCACATGGGTAGGCCAAGGGGCACAAGAAGGGTGCAGGTGAGGAGGTGAGGGGGCTGTGCACCTTGACCTCGGCCTCGGACACCATATTGGCGATGCTGTCGCCCTTCACCTTGAGGCGGTAAAGGAACCTAATCGCCTCACAGAAGGTGTGCCAGGTCCGCTGCACCCGCTCCACCATCCAGACCAGGTACTCCACGAGCCCCTCCACGGAGTGCGCAAGCATGACGAGGTAACGCGCCAGCGCGCGGCTGATCAGCCGGGGGTTCAGGAACACGACAAAAATCAGGAACAGCAGGTTCTCGAGGTGCCGCTGCGGCCCACTCCTCATCGCCTGTGCCCACATACACCTCTCCCCTCCTCACTCAATGGGCTTGCCACAGCCCTGCCGCACTTCTGCTCAATGCTAGCATACGATGTTCCGAGCACAGAACTCCACTGCATTGCATGTCTGCTCTCTCACATCACCCTCCCCACCCTCACCGTCCACATCAGGGATCTCAATCAAAGATGAAGCCACGCCATTCCATCATCGTGCGCGAGCACCTCTTTTCTCCTCCAACAGCACAAACAGCATCACCTGACGTGGCATGCATCAGCCGCAGTAGGATGGATGGCACAGTGGTTTCCATTTCTTGTCACGTCCATGCTGTCATCACAACCTGCCACGTCCATGCTGTTATCGCAACCTGTCACGTCCATGCTGTTATCACAACCTGTCAC